>JAIUZE010026300.1:0-13135 GCA_022085475.1 Heliosperma pusillum | reverse complement strand
ACATCTTTGGGAGCCTTCCTACTTCAGTTTGGTTCACAAACCCAAGCTTGAAAGTCCACTCTTCACCCAAGACACACCTGATCAAACAATTAAGGAAGATTGTCTCTTTAGAACTACTTTCTACTTTATCTACTTTATGTCAGAATTCTGCAAGTTTGTAGCTGTTATTTTGTTTCATGTTGTAAGCCCTTGTGGCCCTAGATGTGTCCTAAACGGCTGAGTGTATCCTTGCTGCCTATATAAGGCCTTCACCTAATGAAATACAAATCAGATTTGAAGTAAAACATAAAACTGAAACCTTGTTTCTGTTGCATCTCTTGGCTGTGTGCTTGAGACAACTTCCTTTGCTTTGTGCTTGGAAGTGAGCTTGGGTCCTTAGCTGTGTGCTGGGATCAAAGTTCAACCCTTAATCATTGGCTTTGTGCTTTGGTTAAGGTCCTATCCTTGTTCTTTAACAATCAATTCAAACAGAAACAGAGTATTTGCAAGTGTCTGAATCTCAATCAAATTGTCATTGTTTAGTTGTCTTTCTGAATAGTTTCAGTGCAAATTGGTTATCAGAGCTTTGGTTTGTGCGTTCATCTACCTAACTACATTAAAAACACAAAATACAACCATGAGTGAAGAGAGAATCACAGGTATTGAAAACACAGTTCAAGATCTTGTCAGAACTGTAATGGAGGTCTCTAGATCTGTCAATGAACTCCTTGAGGGCCAACAGAACAATAATACAAGGGGAGGCAGAGGTCGAGGAAGAGGAGCACCTTTCCCACAAGGTGGAGTAAGGAGGAGACAACCTGTAGATCAGTTTGAAATGTCAGATTCAGATGGCTCAGATCACAATCTTCTCAGACACCAAGACAAAGATATCAAGGTAGAGATTCCTGACTTTCTAGGTAGCTTGAACCCTGATGATTTCTTAGATTGGCTAAGGTCTGTAGAAAGAGTCTTTGAGTTTAAAGGATACACTGATAGAAAGGCTTTTAAGGTTGCTATCATGAAACTAAAAGGCTATGCCTCACTGTGGTATGAAAACATGAAAACCTTGAGGGTTAGGGAAGGGAAAGAACCTGTAAAGTCATGGCTCAAACTGAAAAAGAAAATGAGAGCTAAGTTTGTCTCTAGGGACTACACTCAGGACATGTTCATTAAGCTCACTCACCTTAAACAAGAACAAAAACCTGTAGAATCTTATTTAAGAGACTTTGAACAACTTACATTGCAATGTGAGGTTGTTGAGAAATCTGAGCAAAAGATAGCAAGGTTTTTAGAAGGCTTGGATGAGAGGATAGCTAGTAAAGTTAGGCTGCAAAACATATACTCCTTTGAGGAAGCTGTCAACTTGTCCTTAAGAGTAGAAAAGTTGGGGAAAGGGAAAGCCAGTGTCTCTAAAACTCCTGCTAGAACACCTAACTACAAACCTTTTGTAGGAATTAAGATGGGAGAACCTGTGGCTCCTACTAAGACCCCTTTTAACCCTGATAAAAGCAAGGTTGTTGAGGCAGGCCAAAGGAAGACTACCCCCCTCAAAAAGTGTTTTCAATGTCAAGGATATGGACATTTTGCTAGAGAATGTCCATCTAAAAGAGCTCTGAGCACTCTAGAGGTAATCCATTGGGGGGATGATGAGGTGTTGGTCTGTGATGAGGAGATGGAAGAGCCTGAGATAGAGGCTAGTGAGGAGTTGATAGAACCTGATGCTGGGTTAAGTCTGGTGACTTGGAGGGTGATGCACACACAACCCCAACCCTTAGAAGAAGATCAAAGACACCAGATCTTTAGAACTAGGTGCACCATAAAAGGGAGGGTGTGTAATCTGATTGTGGATGGAGGGAGTTGCACCAATGTAGCCTCTAAGACAATGGTGGATAAACTAACATTGCCCACCAAAGACCACCCTCAACCTTACAAGCTTAGGTGGCTGAACAAGGGGGCTGAAGTTAGAGTAGATCAACAATGTGTTGTTCCATTTTCTATTGGGAAAGGATATGCTGATGAGGCCTTGTGTGATGTATTGCCTATGGATGCTTGTCACCTTCTATTAGGGAGGCCATGGGAGTTTGATAGGGATGCTGTCCATCAGGGAAGGGACAATACTTACTCTTTTAGGTTTGGGAAGAAGAAAATCATCTTAGCTCCTTTACCCCCTATCCTGAAAGGGAACCCTCCACTCTTAACTGAAGCTGCTAAGGAAGTTCTGCTGTTAAGTGAAGCAGAGATGGAGCAAGAGTTAAATGATCTTAGGCCAGTCTATGTCCTCCTCACCAAGGAGGTAGGGGAAGGGTCTAACCAAGTGCCTAAGGAAGTGCAAGCCTTGCTGAAAACCTATGAGGATGTTTTCCCTGCTGAACTACCTAGTGGATTACCCCCACTAAGGGGAATTGAGCACCACATTGATCTAGTACCTGGGGCTGTCCTTCCAAACAAGCCAGCCTATAGAAGTGACCCCAGGGCAACACAAGAGCTGCAATCTCAGGTGGGAGAATTGCTTAGCAAAGGGTATGTCAGGGAGTCTCTTAGTCCTTGTGCTGTACCAGCACTGCTAGTGCCTAAGAAGGATGGAACTTGGAGGATGTGTATAGATAGCAGAGCAATTAACAATATCACCATTAAGTATAGGTTCCCTATACCTAGACTCAATGACATTCTGGATGAACTCAGTGGGGCTCAAGTGTTCACTAAGATTGATCTAAGGCAAGGGTATCATCAAGTAAGGATAAGAGCTGGAGATGAGTGGAAGACTGCTTTCAAGACCAAGCATGGGCTGTATGAATGGTTAGTGATGCCATTTGGGCTCTCCAATGCCCCTAGCACCTTCATGAGGCTCATGACAGAAGTCTTAAGGCCTTACTTGGGAAATTTCATTGTGGTATACTTTGATGACATTCTAGTCTACAGTTCAAGCAAGAAGGAACACCTACAACATCTGAACTTGCTTTGTGAGGTTCTCAGGAAGAATAAGCTATATGGTAAGCTAGAGAAGTGCACTTTCATGCAGCCTGAGGTTCATTTCCTTGGGTTCATCATATCAAAGGATGGGGTAGCTGTTGATCCTGAGAAGGTTAAGGCAATCAGGGATTGGCCCACACCTAAGACAGTAACAGAGGTCAGGAGTTTCCATGGGTTGGCATCCTTCTATAGAAGGTTCATTCAGGGGGTCAGTTCTATCATGGCTCCTATCACAGAATGCATGAAGAAAGGAGAGTTTACTTGGGGAGAAAAGGCAGAGAAGTCCTTCAAAACCATTAAGGATCTGTTGTGTAGATCCCCTATACTAGGCTTACCTGACTTTAACAAACTATTTGAAGTAGAATGTGATGCAAGTGGGTTAGGAGTTGGGGCAGTACTGGTTCAAGAGAAGAGGCCCATAGCCTATTTCAGTGAGAAGCTAAGTGGAGCAAGGTTGAATTACTCTACCTATGACAAAGAGTTTTATGCCATAGTGAGAGCTCTGAATCATTGGGGGCATTACCTAAAACCTAAGCCTTTTGTGCTACATTCAGACCATGAGGCTTTAAAGTTCATCAATGGTCAACACAAACTCAACCCCAGGCATGCCAAATGGGTAGAATTCCTGCAATCTTTCTCCTTTTCAAGCAAGTACATAGAAGGCAAGAACAATGTAGTAGCTGATGCTCTTTCTAGGAGATCTGTGATGTTGTCATTTATGGAGCAAAGGGTCCTAGGCTTTGAATTCATGAAGGAACTCTACATGGAAGATCCAGACTTCAAGGAGGAATGGGAAGTGTATGCAGAAGGAAAACTCAAGAAGGGGAGCAAGTACTTGACACAGAATGGATTCCTCTTCCAAGGAAACAAACTATGCATACCTAGAGGTCCTTACAGAGGATTACTAGTCAAGGAGGTCCATTGCAATGGACTTGCAGGGCACTTTGGGGTACAAAAGACCTATGAGATATTGCATGAGCAGTTCTATTGGCCCAAGATGCTAGGTGATGTGCAGGACACTATTAAAAGGTGCAAACCCTGTCAACTAGCCAAGTCACAGTTCCATGCAGGTCCCTACACCCCACTACCTGTACCAAACAAACCTTGGGAGGACATCAGTATGGATTTCATAGTGGCATTGCCTAGGACACAAAGGGGCAAAGACTCAGTAATGGTGGTAGTGGATAGGTTCAGCAAAATGGCCCATTTTGTTGCTTGTAAGAAGACAGAAGATGCCATGGGGGTAGCAGAACTCTACTTCAAGGAAATAGTAAAGTTGCATGGGGTACCAAGAAGCATTGTGTCTGATAGGGATACTAAGTTTATGAGCCACTTTTGGAGGTCACTCTGGAGGCTCCTAGGTTCAAGGTTACTCTTCAGCACAGCATACCATCCCCAAACAGATGGGCAGACAGAGGTTACTAACAAAACTCTAGGAAGAATCTTGAGATGTATCATTGCTAAGTCATTAAAGGATTGGGATATCAAACTGTCACAAGCTGAGTTTGCATTCAATAGAGCTCCCTCACACAGCACAGGTAAGACCCCTTTTGAAGTTGTTTATGGTGCTAATCCTCTAATGCCTACAGACCTAGCACCAGTGATAAGGAAAGAAGTCAACTATGATGCCAAAGAAAGAGTACAACAGATGATGCAGATTCACAGTCAAGTCAAGAAACAGATTGAGAGAACAAATGAAATGTATAAGTCAAGAGCCAAAGGTCCAAAGAAAGCTAGAGAGTTCAAGGCAGGAGACATGGTGTGGCTGCACTTAAGGAAAGAAAGATTCCCAGAGAAGAGGAAAAACAAACTCATGCCAAGGGCTGATGGTCCTTTTGAAGTGCTTGAAAGGGTAGGACCTAATGCTTACAAGATAGATTTACCAGGGGATTATGGGGTACATGGGACATTCAATGTGGGAGACCTAAGTCATTATCAAGAAGACTCTGAGGATGAAGAGGATTTGAGGGCAAATCTTTTTCAAGAAGGAGGGGTTGCAACAGGAGTTCAATGCCATGCTCACAGACAAGGCCAATCAACCTATGATCAGCCTAACCAGGATTCAATGCCAAACCTACCTTATGTCAAAAGCTATCTTAATGCTTTGTATAGCCCAGGCCCAAGCCACCACACAAAGACACGAGCCAGTGGTAGCCATGACACGAGCCAAGACCAAACAAGCCACAAAACAGACTCACAAAACAAGCCAACAACACCTTTGGAAACTCAGCCAGCAGCAGTGCCTTGGGGAGGGTCTCAGGGCAACTTCCAAGCTTAGGGACTCCAAACCAACTATGGGGCATGGTACTAGGGAAGGTCTACTACCTTTTTGTCCAGGAAACCTTCCTCAGAAAACGTCAAGAACACCCCTCAAAACACAACCCAAGTGAACCAGTCCAGTTACAGCCTTACATGTAGCAGTTTAGCTGTTTTTGTCAAACCTTCCTCTTTTAGCCAATCAAACAAGCCTAACCAATCCCTAAACCTATGTCTTGGGAAGGTCCTCTACAACTTTCCCCAGGACTTCCCTTCCAAAAAACAAACACACAAAGAGTTAGCTTAGGGACAACTTCAAACTGTCCAGATTTCAGCCTTTGGTGTAGTAGTTAATATGTCACTGTCAACCTTCCCCTTTTGAACAAACAATGCGTGAGGTACCTTCAACACATCTTTGGGAGCCTTCCTACTTCAGTTTGGTTCACAAACCCAAGCTGGAAAGTCCACTCTTCACCCAAGACACACCTGATCAAACAACTAAGGAAGATTGTCTCTTTAGAAACTACTTTCTACTTTATCTACTTTATGTCAGAATTCTGCAAGTTTGTAGCTGTTATTTTGTTTCATGTTGTAAGCCCTTATGGCCCTAGATGTGTCCTAAACGTCTGAGTGTATCCTTGCTGCCTATTTAAGGCCTTCACCTAATGAAATACAAATCAGATTTGAAGTAAAACATAAAACTGAAACCTTGTTTCTGTTGCATCTCTTGGCTGTGTGCTTGAGACAACTTCCTTTGCTTTGTGCTTGGAAGTGAGCTTGGGTCCTTAGCTGTGTGCTGGGATCAAAGTTCAACCCTCAATCATTGGCTTTGTGCTTTGGTTAAGGTCCTATCCTTGCTCTTTAACAATCAATTCAAACAGAAACAGAGTATTTGCAAGTGTCTGAATCTCAATCAAATTGTCATTGTTTAGTTGTCTTTCTGAATAGTTTCAGTGCACAACATGGGTACATTGACGAGCTAGCGAGCGAAGTATTTACCTTGGACCTATATTCGGTTCTTAGATTGTATATATTATTATACACTCTTTTATTTCCGTATTTATACGGGAGATATGTCTCCCGTCTTGTATATTTCTTTTGTAGAATATTATTTCGTTTTGTAATGACCCTTTTTATTTATGACACCTTCTTTATGTATTTAAATTATTTTTTTTCTTTCCGCAAATGTGAGGGCCAGTTGGTTAGAGCTTATTTGCTCCGCCCGCAGTTTGGGACCCTTGTATAAATAACTTGACCTTAATAAATAATAAACTTGTGAGATAGAAGGGTAAGATGGGTAGATTAGGATTTATGTTGTAGTCTCTTTGTTCTTGCTAAATGATAAGTACTAATCTGTGTTTTTCTTTTGCAAGATGCCTCCGAGAATTGACAACACGATCTTAGCAGCTCTTACCGTTATTATCCAAAACCAGCAAAATCAGCAAAACCAACAGGCTAATCCGATTCCTAATCCTATTCCCGACCGTGAGAGACACGGAAGTTGTTCATGGGTTGCTTCTCAACTATCTAGGAGCCAAGCCAAAACCTACGGTGGTGAGGTATATCCCGTTCAGCTTTCGGGGTGGTTACGTGAAATGGAGAAGAGTTTTTCTCTTTATGATGTCCTTGAGGAGGATAAGGTCCGTCTTGCTTCCCACTTCTTAGTGAAGGAAGCGGATCAGTGGTGGACTCTTTCTGGTCCTACTGCCAAGCTGGAACCTAATTTTGGTTGGACCCGTTTCCGTGAACGTTTGGAAGCGAGGTTCTACCCGGATGAGCTGAGGCAGCAAAAGCTGAAGGAGTTTATGGATTTCAAACAAGGAAAATTATCAGTTCAAGAGTTCACAACCCAGTTCAACGAGGTGGCTCATTATGCCACTCGACTTATTTCGAGGGAGGAAGACAAGGCTTTCTTTTACTTGGGAAAGCTTTCTCCCCAAGTGAAGGGAAAGATTAGTAGGGGTTCTACTTCTTTCGTCTCTATTTACAATGATGCTCTATGGGCGGAGAGTTCTATTCGGGAGATTGCCGAAGAGGCTCGTACTTCTTATATTGCTCCTAATTCTTATGGGAAGAGACCTTTATATCCTACTTCCCTACCTTCCTTTTCTCCCTCTTTTCCAAACAAGAGGAGAAACTTTCAGAGTGGACAAGCAGCTCCGACAAACCGTCCATTTTTCCCGAGCACCAACAACGATCTTAAGGGTCGTACTTGCTTTCGGTGTAAGATGCCTTTGCATCCGGGTGTTGGCTGTTTCAACAAGCCACTGGTGTGCTTTAACTGTCAGAAACCAGGACACAGGTATAATGAGTGTCCGGATAAGAAGAAGACGGCTTCTGTGCCAGCTATTTCTGGGAGACCTAAGGGTCGTATTTTTATTATGAGCCGAGCTGAGGCCGAGGCTCAACCTGACATAGTGACGGGTATGTTCTCAATTTATGAATTTCCGTGTTTAATTTTATTTGATACGGGAGCTTCCTTGTCCTTTATTTCAATGAGATTATCCGATAAATTACCTCTTAAAGCTTCAGTCGGAGAAAGTACTCCTATATCGTTACCGTCCGGAGATGTATTTTCATGCTCTTATCTTCATTCCGACATTCCAATATCCATAAATGGATCTATTTTTCCGGCTAATCTTCTTCGGTTCCCTCTTGAAGAGTTTGATATCATTTTGGGTATGGATTGGTTATCTACTTATCATGCTCGATTCGAGTGCCGTGATCAAAAGATTATTCTTAAAAGTCCTTTGGGTATTCGTGTTTCTTATCCAGGAGTTAGAAAGCAAACAAGGGTGAAGTTAATCTCAGCTATGAAAATGATAAATGTTTTGAAGAAGGGTCATCAAGCATTTCTATGTGTAGTGACTACTTCTGATTCTTCTCTTCCTTCTTTGAAGGATGTTCCTATTGTTTGTGAATATCCCGATGTATTTCCCGATGAATTACCGGGGATTCCTCCGGAAAGAGATGTTGAATTTTCCATTGATCTAGTTCCTGGAACTGGACCAATTGCCAAAGCTCCTATCGTATGGCGCCTTCCGAGTTGAAAGAGTTGAGAATCCAACTTGATGACTTAATTGAGAAAGGCTTCATTAGGCCTAGTGCTTCTCCTTGGGGTGCGCCCGTACTATTTGTCAAAAAGAAAGACGGTTCTATGCGGATGTGCATTGATTATCGAGAATTGAACCGTGTCACAATCAAAAACAAATATCCTCTTCCTCGTATTAATGATCTCTTTGACCAGTTACGGGGTGCTTCTACTTTCTCAAAAATTGATCTTAGATCGGGTTATCATCAAATTCCCGTTAGGGAAGCAGATATGCCCAAGACTGCTTTTAGCTCGAGGTATGGTCATTTCGAATTCAATGTGATGCCATTCGGTTTGACTAACGCTCCAGCTATATTCATGGATCAGATGAATCGTACCTTCAGGGAGTATCTTGATAAATGTGTGGGGGTATTTATTGATGACATTTTGATCTTTTCGAAATCTGAGGAAGAACATGCTAATCATCTTCGAGCCATTTTGGGTGTTCTTCGACGCCAAAAGTGGTATGCTAAGTTCTCCAAATGTGAATTGTGGTTGCCCGAGGTATCTTTCCTTGGTCATGTCATTTCGAAAGACGTTGTTATGGTCGATCCAGCAAAAATTGAGGCAGTTGTGGATTGGAAATGAAAAAGTACCGAAAAATGGGTCGAGATGTCGGAGTGTCCTTGGTTTAGCTGGGTTATTATCGTCGGTTTGTGAATGCAAAGATTTCATCCAAATTAGCAAAGACCGATGTACTCAATTGCCTAAAGAAAGGAAAGCAAAGTATTAGTGGAACAGATGAAATGTGAAATTGCCTTCTTAGAATTAAAGAAGAGATTGACTACCGCACCGGTTTTAACTTTACCAGATGATGAAGCTGATTATGATGTATATTGTGATGCTTCAAAGCATGGTTTGGGATGTGTCTTGATGCAGAGTAGAAAAGTCATTGCATATGCTTCTCGACAACTCAGGGTTCATGAAGTGAACTACCCGACTCATGATCTTGAGTTAGCAGCTGTGGTACATGCATTGAAAACTTGGAGACACTATCTTATCGGAGTTCATTGTCGAATATATACCGATCATAAGAGCTTGAGGTGCATTTTTACTCAAAAAGAGTTGAACATGAGGCAGAGAAGATGGTTAGAGTTGGTGAATGATTATGATGCAGAGTTGATTTATCACGAGGGAAAAGCAAATGTTGTGGCAGATGCTTTGAGTAGAAAGACTAGTCATTCATTAAATGCTCTTGGTACTTTACCCGATGAACTAGTAACCGAATTTCAGAAGCTTCAGATACAGTTTGTTGGGAAAGGATTTGATTATCTTGGTGCTTTGACTGCGGAACCAGATTTTTATCGAGAGATTCGTACTTGTTTACCGGAGGATGCTACTTTTATCGCCATACGAGCAAAAATATTACTTGGGCAAGCTAAAGATTGTGTGGGGGATAATGATGGCTACCTTCGTTACCATGGTAGAATGTTTGTTCCGAGAAGTGCCGAGTTGAGAAAGAGAATACTTGATGAAGCTCACCTTTCTCCTTATTCTATTAATCCTGGCGGTGACAAAATGTATAAAGATTTGAGACCACAGTTTTGGTGGCCTAGGATGAAGATTGAAGTAAAGGAGTATGTTAGTAAATGTCTTACTTGTCAGAAGGTGAAGATCGAACATCAAAGACTCGGAGGTTTGCTACAACCTTTGGAAATTCCTCTTTGGAAATGGGAGTCTATTTCTATGGACTTCGTGATGGCTTTACCTAGAACTTCTAGTGGAAAGGATGCCATCTGGGTTATTGTAGACCGTCTAACCAAGTGTGCCAGATTCGTGCCTATCAATGAAACTTGGAGGATAGAGGTCTTAGCGGGTGCCTATGTGAAAGAGATAGTCCGCTACCATGGAGTACCTAAAAGTATAGTTTCAGATCGTGATCCGAGATTCAGTTCCCGATTCTGGACAGCTTTGCAAGAAGCCATGGGTAGTAAATTGTTGATGAGCACAACATTTCATGCCGCTACTGATGGTCAAACCGAGAGGACGATCCAAACTTTGGAAGATCTTCTCCGAGCTTGTGCTTTAGACTTTCTTGATTCTTGGGAGAAGTGTTTGCCTCTGGTGGAATTTTCTTATAACAACAGTTATCATGCTTCTATCAAGATGTCACCGTACGAGGCTTTATACGGTAGGAAGTGCCGCAGTCCTGTTTGTTGGGATCAAGTCCAAGATGATCATATGTTGAGTCCCGACATAGTGACTGAAACGATTGATCAAGTTCAAGTCATTCGAGAGCGAATGAAAGCCGCTCATGATAGACAAAAATCCTATGCCGATGTCCGTCGTCGACCACTTGAATTTGATGTTGATGACCGTGTGTTCCTTAAAGTGTCACCAATGAAAGGAGTGAAACGGTTTGGAGTGAAAGGAAAGTTGAGTCCTAAATATATTGGACTGTTTCGTGTGCTTAAGAGAGTTGGTCCTGTTGCTTATCGATTGGAATTACCTCCGAACTTGAGTAAAGTTCATGATGTGTTCCATGTTTCGCAATTGAAGAAGTATATCAGTGCTCCGAGTCATATTATTCAAGAGGAAGTGTTGGACTTGGAACCTAATTTGGCTTTGGAAGAAAGGCCGATTCGTATACTTGAAAGGGCTAACAAACAACTCCGAAACAAGGTGGTACCTTTAGTTCGTATCCTTTGGCGTTGTGGACACGTCGAATCAGAAACTTGGGAACCCGAAGCTAAAATATTAGCTAAATATCCCGAGCTCTTTGCTTGAGGTAAATGCTTTCTTTTCTCTTCTATTAGATTTGTTTCTTCGTATTACGTTCCTTTTATCCGATATCACTTTTATTAGATAGATTATTAGAAGCTTTAGTTAGAAATTTTAGACATAGATAGTAGAGTTATTACCTTTACTATAAAATTTTTGAACTAAAAGCTTTTGGAAATATTTTTATGATTTCAAATATTTTACCGTCAAGGAGTGTTGAGACTTGTTATTGGAGACGTTCGATAACTAGTTTCTCATTTATTGATGCGAAAATGTATCTTTTAAAGTCTTTGACTTGGGACGTCGATGTTCTTAACAGCTGACGAGAACCTTCCGCCCCATTGATAAGACTCAGTATTTTTATTACAAATATATTTTTAAAAGGTTTGAAATAGACCTACATATATGTTACATTACTTCTTCTAAGTTTCGAGGACGAAACTTTTTAAAAAGGAGGGGTGATTGTAACAACCCGAAAAGTACCCTATTTTTCTAGTGAAAATATTTTACGAATATTTTTCAGCCTGTTTAAGTTTTAAAGTGGAATTTATTGTTTCCAGTGGAATTTTGAAATTCCGAGTTCGTATTTGGAATTTTTGAGAGATTCCATGAGAATCCCGTTTTTAAGTCAACTTTGACTTTCGTTGACTTGTTCCGACTCGCCTTGTAATTTTGAAGACCGAAATTTTATTTAAAAAAATAATATTTTTAATTTATTTTTATTAAGATTTATTTGGATTTATGAAAATTTAATATAATTATTAAAGTATTTGGAATTAAGAATAACTTTTACGGTTTTAACCCGAACGTCATTTAACTCTTCCCGAGTCATCTTAAATCCCGAAACAATCCCGAAACCCGACTTTGGCATGAGTCACACGCCCATGTCATCTTTTTCCACTCACTTTAGGATATTTTCATTCTTTTTATTAAACTAATAATAATATCTTAGATATTTATAACTTTATCGATCCGTCAACGAAAATTACGCAAACCGTTTACAAAACAGACCCGACAATCACCATTTCACACGGCACTCTTACCCTCTAATAGGACTAGATATTTGTCTTTCTTTTCATTAATATAACATAATATCTAGATATTTGATTTAATTAACTTAATATCTAATTAATTACCGTAACATAATTATTAAACCCGAGTCAATTCCGTAACAACAATTTCAAAACCCGACTCATTATTTCTTCTATATGTACACGGCTCACACTCCATCATTACTCACTAACAACTTTTCATTTTACAATCAATCAAATTAAGATCTAATTAACACTTTCTTTAATCGTTCTTCGTCGTTCTTCATCGTTCTTGAGCAAAATCGTCACAAAACATTCGTTACTTGTTCAAATCCGTCCTAACTTATATTTCTAGAATCTCCTCTTCGCTCTCCATCTTCAAGTACGGTTTAATTTCAAATCCGACAAAATCGTTTTCAACATTTAATTATGGAAAATCAAGTTTAAATTCTAATAATGTTTTTCTTGTCATTTCTTATAGGGGGAAGATTTTGAAGACGAGTTTGGTGACTCGTATATTTTGGGTGAAGATTAGTAGACGGGTTTTTCTTTACTTCTTATTTTGGTGCTACTTGATTTTGCTAGCTAGGTAACGATTCCGAGTTACTCGACGAATATATGTTACATAGTTTTTGTTTCTTTTGTTTTTGGTTCATCTTTTGTTTTAGCTCATATTATTGTTACTTATGATTTTTAGTTAGTAACATGCTAAGTAGTTGTTATTATCATGTTTTATGAATTTATAGTATGTTTGGTGTTCTTGACATATTTGTATGATTTATTTATAACCATGATTTTTGTATGATGATGGTTAAATTGGTTGTTAAAATGGTTGTTGGATAATTAAAACATGTTGGAAATTATTTGGTGGTTGTTGTGGTGGGAACCGTGTAAGTGGCCCTGTAAACCAGCCCAAACCAGGCCGGTTCAGGCCCGGTACAGGCCGGTCTGGGTTGGTCCATGGTGGGTCCGGGGTTGGTCCTTGGGAGTTGTGTCGATACTTGTTTGTTTTGTTGTTGTTTTGACGGGTTTTAAATATGTTAAGCATGCGGGAAATATTAAGAAACGGTTTTTTAGTAAAGTCGAT
>JAIUZE010026296.1:0-10985 GCA_022085475.1 Heliosperma pusillum | reverse complement strand
TCTTGAAGTATATATGCACATAGAAAACTAGAGAAGTGAACAATGTATAAGGATATAAATATAGTTGTATTACATACCATTCGAGTTGCTTTCTCAACGGCAGAAATAGAACCCAAATGATGAGTTCCTACAATCTTCCCATCCTCAGAATGTT
Source organism: Heliosperma pusillum (assembly GCA_022085475.1). NCBI lineage: Eukaryota > Viridiplantae > Streptophyta > Magnoliopsida > Caryophyllales > Caryophyllaceae > Heliosperma > Heliosperma pusillum. The sequence continues at coordinate 10,831 of JAIUZE010026296.1, read as the reverse complement.
TCCTCTTGTTTTCTCTACATATATTTGACTTTGCAATCCACATTGGATCTTTAGTTCTAGCAATGAGACGAGTATATGCTTGTTCCGGCATCCACTTTGGACATTCTTGCTCTTCTAGATTCTCCACGTCCGTCACACGAAAGATCATGTCTTTCAAACGTTTCTGACACTTCTGATAAAACTTCTTTCTCATCTCTTCTTCATCATCTTTATCATACGTAAACTTCATCTGTTTGAAAAGAACAAAGAAAAACAATTACAAATAATAATTACATGAAATACTTTATATAAGTGTTTTAAAAGAAGCATAAAATAGTGGCTTTACATTTACAATATACAGAGTTAGAATATATGTACCTTGAAATTGTTGAACCATTTGATTCTTATTTCATTCGGCACCTCCTTCCAGCTACAGTACAAGTCATTATAATGCCCCTTGATTGAGGGAGTCACAGCATTTGCGACTTTTGTGTGGTTAAACCTGTTATACATGAAAAAAAATTGCATAATTTTATATTGTTGGAAATAATGGATAAATAATTATGCATTACATTTATATAGCTTTTTATTTACCAAATGTTTCCCGGAGATAAATGGAGTTTTTCTCCCTTCTTAGTTCGGTCCTCCACTTCCTGCTCTTCGCTCTCCTCCCCGGAGGACACCTCATCTTCTTCATTTGGCTGAGGCTGTAGTTGTGCCCGTGGTTGTGACCGTCCCTTTCCACTTGAACTTCCCCTTTTCCGTTGTACACCTGGTGCCATCAAAACAATAAACTAAAACAAAATGATTGGTTAGATATAAGATATATATGAAATCAACCACTTAACCACAAGTTACGAATATTTAATGGAAAATAGCCAGCAAATCCAACTTATAATTTAGGACAAGAATGTGTCCTGCTATCACTAATTGGCTTGTATCAAATAATCTTAAAAACTCAATGTAAATGGAAAAACAGGACATTACAAAATCAATTGTAAATTAAAATAGTAACATATAAACTAATAGGAAAAATATTTATTGCAATGGTAATAACAAAATAAACAAATTAACTCTGTTTGTCCCAAAATTGTTACAAAGACAAAATATTTTGAAAGTAATTTTCTCAAATAATTTTATCATTGTCATCGTCCTCGATATCCTCGTCCTCCTCATCCTCATCCTCATCCTCATCCTCATCCTCATCCTCATCCTCATCCTCATCCTCATCATCATAGACATCATCATCATCATCATCATCATCTCCCTTTCCATCCTCCTCTTCCTCCACCACTTCCTCAACTACTTCAAGTTCCTCTATCTCTTCCATTTCCGCATTTACTTCCTCATCTTCTTTGTCATTAATAATTGATAAAATTGGATGATCAACGACATCTTCTTGAAGAACATTTGCATCAACGGGAGCATCGATGTATGATCTTGCCTTAGTCTTAAATACTGCCCACCACTGATTTCTATCATTTTTTGTGCTTGGGTATTGAGAAAAATATATTTGGTGCACTTGATAAGCCAACACAAATGGTTCATACTTTGAGTATTTCCTTGTAGAATTGACTTCAACAAGTTTGTATTGCTCATGCACACTCATACCTCTTGAAGAGTTGTCCATCCAATTACACTTGAACAAGATCGTTGAGTAACTACCATTATCACCACTATAGCATAACTCAATGACTTCATCAAGGATCCCATAATACTGGTTTTCTTCAACAGAACTTACACAAACTCCATAATTCATAGTTGTTTTAGATTTTCCATAATCAAAAGTGTGAAAGTTGTAGCCATTGATAGAATATCGTTTCCAAGATTTTACTTCTCTCGAAGGACCCATTGCTAAAGCTCGCAACAAATCATTGTTATTCGACCCAATAACCTATTCAAAATATATAAATCTAGTTAGGTATGATATAATTATATTAAAGCTTACACGGTCAATTTTAGTGGCAAACTCACTTTGTTTTTAAACCATTTAGGAAAATGTTCTTCAAATTTACTCCATACGTCATCGGAGCTAAGTTGGGGATGGTGTTTGATTATTTCTTCCTCAAACTCCCTGAAATTAAATGCTTTGTGAACTCGGTAGAAAAATATATTTATTCTCATGTCAGGAAAATTATTAAAATTACTTACAATTCATAGCCCTCTAATATTTCACAATTCTTCAAGACATACATTTGAGCATGTTCATATTCTTTCTCATCCAAATATCTTCTACGACATTTTCCTGATGTATTTCCAAAATGATCTTGAAAAACTTCAGGTAAATTTGAATCTAAGTTGTCTTTCTTCACACCAAGATCTAAATCTTTTGCTTTCGTGTCTACATCCTCTTCGAAATAAAGAGAACAAAAATTGGATATCTCCTCGGTTAAATAAGCATTGCATATAGAGCCTTCTACCCTAGCTTTGTTTCCGATTTTTCTTTTCAAGTTATTTAGAAACCTAAAAAGATAAAATAGTTAATAACTTGCCAACCAGAGAAAGTAATTTCTAACATACTTATGAAATTAAAAGGTAATACAATTACCTCTCGAATGGATACATCCACCTGTATTGAACAGGCCCACCAACTTTAGCTTCGTAAGGCAAGTGAATTGGCAAATGTTCCATAGAGTTAAAAAATGAAGGAGGGAATATCTTTTCCAGTTTACAAATAATCTCTGCAATGTTGTTCTCGAGACGTATCATGTCTTCAATTTTAAACGTTGAAGCACATAAATCTCGAAAAAACTGACTAATCTCAGTTACTGCATTCCATACATTTGCTGGAAGAAGCATCTTTAAAGCAACGGGTAGCAACCGCTCCATAAACACATGACAATCATGGCTTTTCAGTCCATGAAGTCTCAATCCCTTTAAATCTACACATCTATTTAAATCAGATGCATATCCATCTGGAAACTTTAAGTTTGATATCCATTCACACAACACTTTTCTTCGAGGTTTATCAAGAGTCTAAGGAGCTTTGGGAATCTCTCCGGATTTTTTATTAAATAGTTGTGGTCGTTTGCAAAACTTATGCAAATCCTTTCTCGATTTTGGACCATCAACTGTTTTGTCTTGCACATCCATCACGGTGTGAATCAATTGTTCGAAAAAATTCTTCTCAATATGCATGACATCCAAGTTGTGTCGAATAAGCAAAGTTTTCCAATAAGGAAGCTCCCAAAATATGCTTTGTTTGAGCCAACCAGTTTTCAATTTTTTCAACGCATTGAATTCATCATCAGTGCCATTTATCACGGTCGGCAAATGCATTACTTGTTCCCACAATTCATTACCGGACAACCTTGGTGGAGGATTGTCAAAGTCAACTTTATCCTTCAAGAAAGTAGTCTTTATTCGCCGAAAAGCATGATCAGCACGTAAGAATTGTCTATGACAATCAAACCAACATATCTTTTTGGAAAATGGTAGGTGAAATGACTTAGTTGAATCCATGCAATATGGACAAGCAAAGTAGCCGGAAGTGGACCATCCGGATAACATGCCATACGCGGGGAAATCATTAATTGTCCATAAAAGTGAAGCTCTCATTTGAAAGTTCTGCTTTTTTGACACATCATATGTCAATACACCTATCTCCCACAACATTTTCAATTCTTCAATCAATGGTTGCAAGTAGACATCTAAATTACCTTTTGGGTTTTTAGGACCGGGAATGATTAATGAAAGAAACATAAACTGTCTCTTCATACAAAGCCACGGCGGTAAGTTGTATGGGGTAAGTATTACTGGCCAACAAGAATAGGACTTCCCAAACTGCCCAAACGGTGCGAAACCATCTGTGCAAAGGCCAAGACGAACGTTACGAGACTCTTCGGCAAAACCAGGATAACTAGCATCAAAATGTTTCCAAGCCTCTCCGTCACTTGGATGAGCCATTGTTCCACTGACTCGCTTGTTCTCCGAATGCCATCTCATTTCCTTAGCAATATTCTTGGTTGCATAAACTCTTTGCAACCTTGGTGCGAGTGGAAAATAAGTTAGTACTTTTCTTGGCACTTGTTTTCCAGTTGAAGTCCTCTTATACCTATCTTGCTTACATTTTTTACACTTATCTAGGTCAGAATCACGCTTCCAGAAAAGCATATGTCCACTAGGGCATGTGTGAATCTTATGGTGAGGAAGCTCAAGTCCTTTAAGCAATTTCTTGGTGTTATAGAAAGTTCGAGTCATGACATTATTATCTGGAATAACTTCCTTAATCAAAGAAGCAATCCCGTCCACGCATCTATGAGGTATGTTATACTCACATTTCAAATTAACTATTCTTGATGCTACTTTTAACAAAGACACATTGGTCCCCTCATACAAAGGCTTAGCAGCCGTGTCTAACATGTCAAAAAAAATCTTTGCTTGAGGGTTTGGAGATTCTTCTTCTTCTACTAAAGGGGGTTCCTCCAAAATGTCTAAGATATTAGATCCTAAGGCGTCCACTACCATTTCCCTATAAGGGTTTGTTGGAGTACTTGTTTCTCCTTGTTCATCCGGATAATTCTCTCCATGACAAACCCAATCATAGTAATCTTCACAAAAACCTTTTCTTAAAAGATGGTCTTTCACCTCATACTCATTTTGAAACTTAGTATTCTTACACTTTTGACAGGGACACCTTGTTTTTCTTCCTACCCGAAATTCTTGTTGTTCTTTAGCATGTTCGATGAAAGTCTCTACACCATTTATGTACTCTAATCTAAGTTTTTTACTATCATCCAATCTTTCGTACATCCATTTTCGTTCTAATCGCTTCATTATGAATCTACAAACATATAAAATCCATAAAAATAAGAAAATATATATAATGTAAACTGCAAGGGTTAGTTCATTTATCTACTCTAATCTAAGCTGATAACTTTCTTTCTTTTCAAAACACGGTGCCTTGGAACATGGCTAATGCTATAAAATCCATAAAAATAAGAAAATATTGCTCCCTCTAAATGCTATATATACTGCTTTTCTATATATGAAAATTTTCATGGCTAATGCACTGAACTTACTTTAAGTACTTCTTTGGTACGTATATTGTTTTGGTGAACACTGATTATTTTAACAGGGGGCACATGAATATCTTTTTTATACTCTTAAGTGATCACAGTTCAATGGCTTTTCAATTATATTTTACTGTGATGCGACAAACGATGCTCGAATACAAGTTGAAGCAAATGAATTGATGCGGCTATTTCAGGTTTTACTTACACAAACCGATTTTCATATTTTGTAGGTAAATTTTTTGCTCCCGATTGTTTTAGTCATCTTGTAAAGTTTATACATATATTCCCATTGAAGACGGGCACTATCCGTCACAAGTTGAAAGTAGATAGTGCCTCTCTCACAATATGTAAGTGGGGAGGGTAAGTGGAGGGCAAATGGATCCCATCCACTTGCATATTGTGAGAGGGGTGTTATCCGTCTTTAGCTTGTGACGGATAGTGCCTGTCTTCAGTGAGACTAATTGAAGTTTAAAAATACATTGACATCATTTTTATTGTTGCTTTGCAGATTCAACTGTACTTGGACCAACTTTAGCCGCTTGCTTATTATTGGCCGCTGAATTTTACAAGTGTATTGACTACGACTATTTTTTTCCCAAACTTTTGTTATATTTTTTTTAATATCAATATATTTACTATAACCAGTTCATGTTTCAAAAGACAATTAGTGATTTTGTAAGCTGATGGTGATGTTAGTTGTAATCTTTTACTGTGTAAATATTAATAAAAGTCATTTTTTCTTATTTATATTGAAAGTATTCTTAGTTGAAAAATGTAAAGACATAAACAAGCTTCAATCCCAAGATTTGTGATTCTTAGTTGTTACTCGGATTAACAAAGCAAATGAAGATGAACTACTGCAATGAAGATTATAAAAGCTATTGTTTATTCATACGGAATTTAGAGAAGTAAAGATGAACTATTGCAAATCAGAATTCCTAAAACTGAACTACTGAAAATGCAGTACAACAAAAAGTCAAAAACCCCCAATTTTCACAACCCTAATTCATAAAAACACATTCAATGGAATAGCTTTGATAAAACTATTACTTAATAAATCAGCAAAATACATCCCAAATTATACTAATTATGAAAAAACAAACATATAAAACAAGAATTAAAAGAAAATAATAGCTTTATAAAAAAACGCTAACCTTAAAATCTAGGGTTGCGATTAGTGGCCAAACGACCTTCTTGGGTGGGTAGGGCGGCAAAAGTGGTGGAGTTGACGAGAGAGTAGCGGCAGGTCGACGGCGGAAACCTTTGATGGTCGGCGAAATCTGTAGAGGATCGCCTTTGATGGTCGTCTGTGTTTTTTAATAACTTGATAGAGTAATTGAGTAATGGTCGTGTGTGTATTTGGTTTTATTTTTTGTTATTTTGAGACCGACTTACAATCAGTCGCTAAAACGGACGCTAATATAATGCTGCGACTATTCAATCGGTCGCAGAGTGTCACCATATGGTCGCAAGGAAACCCGCGAGTCTAAAATATTCATCCGCGCTAGGTAGCGACCCAATTGTGGTCGCAAAATGATATGGCGGTCGCAAATTTATAATTAGCGACCAATATTTTTTCAGTCGCAAAGAGTCGGTCGCCTGAACGCGTGTTTTTTGTAGTGTGCAAGAGCCTATGTCCCGTTCCTTCCATTCTCCTAAATGCATGCAAAGTGGACTGTTTTGGCTCGGTTTCTGCTACTACGCAGCTTGTACCTACAAAAATAGTAATGAAAGTACAAAGTAGCCAAATAGGGGCATATAGTGACATAATATCACCTAAATGACACAGAAATGCGTGCATAACTGGACTAAAAAGTCTATATAAAATACACGCATCAATGTGAACAAGAGTAAATGGCTTCAAAATGTAGATCATGATAGTAGTACATATAGAAAACGGAATAAAAACCATACTTATGCGTTTTGATGTGACACAGACTATAAGGAGAAACTACTCACTCCTAAACTGGGATCAGGTTCAGATGTACCGACCACTGGAGGCTCTACCTTACAATATGAGTAGCTTGCCAAAGTCAAGATCAAGCTTAATTAAGTCCAAATGCAACATTCTACCTACTGTGTACAAGACATCCCCATGAATGCACAATTCCTCATAACATAATGAAACATCAGCTTATAAAAACTATAAATTGAGAAATGTAAGATGGAAATGATATTTTCTTTTTTTTTTCCTTTTTTTTCGAAAAGATAAACTAATAAAATTAGAAAATAAGCTAAAACTAATCTAAATGCAATCCTAAATGCAGTAAGTCCTACATGCAAATCCTCCCCCAAGCTAAAACTTCACATTGTCCTCAATGTGCATGCAATTATAACATAAACAAACCGAGAAACGGTTGGTAGCACATAGAACAAGATGAAATTCCAATGGGAAAAGGGACTAAAAAGAAAACTAAAAATGCTAAAAAAAAAAAAAAGAAAGAAAAGCTTACAAAATGTCGAGCCTCCCCCAAGCTAGTATAAACAAGGGAAGCTTTCTATCATCTCATCTCAAAGGCCACCAGCTACGGCCTCTCCTCTCTGAAAGAGGCGGCTCGGATGCGGATCCAGAAGCATCTGTATAGTAGGTATCATCTGCAGAATAATAACTACCACTAGAAGCAATGATCCCGGTAGGGTTGCTGGCTCCAAAGGACTGGTACTCTTCTACTTGGTGATCACTAAAATCACCTCTATACCCTCCAAAACTCTCATCGCCATAGTCGGTACCACAGTAATTAGGTCCGGTCTGCTGCACACCTGCATCATAAGCAGTACCATACCCCCCTTCGGGCCAAGTATTGAAAGACGGGTGGGGGCCCTCAGGTCTAATCACACCTTGCCTAGCAAAGTGGTCATAAATGGGGTGCAAAGCAAGCAGCTGGTCGGACTGAATTCTATTAATGGACAAGGTCAAGGCTTCAAACATGGCAGTCACGTCGCCTGTAGCATGGGTCGACTGAGAGGATGATCCTACCTCAGGGCGGTGGGATCTAATCTGAACAGGGGGGTCATTGGGGGTAATATCCCCAACAGGAAGAAAATAAGTGGGACGGGGTAAGATAGCCTCACCCTCCTGAAGTTGAGGACGCTGCCTAAGTAATGGAATCTGGTTTACCTCAGCGATCAACTTGACCGAGTCACGGCCAGCTATCCTCCAAATCATATGGGGGTGAGAGACACGAAACCAATTAAGCTGAACAAAATAATCATAATCCAACCCATTTCCCAACTCGGTGGGAGATGTTGTCAATGCTTGGAGGTCAGTGGTGGCTTGGTTAAAACCACAAACTCGCATAGCAAGGTGAGTGATAAGACCTCCATAAACAATGCTAGTGTTCTTAGGATTAGTAGCTTTAGTCAACTGAACAGCAAAATAGTAGGGAATACTAATCGACCATGGTTCTTCACCATTCACATTCAATAACCCTCCTAAAATTTCTAACTCTACCCGTCTCACCAAGTGAGGTTCAGCTCGGCCTAAAAAGGTCCATCCCATGAATCTTTGCCAGATTCTAATGGCGGGATGATGGATGTGTTGGTGTGGGACATGGTCCCAACGAGACACAGGGTAAGTAGAGATGGCGCTCCAAACCTGGCTAATATCAAAGCTTTCGGGAGGTGAGGTAACAGTATCCTCAAAGGTGAGACCGAATTGGCTTGCAAAGGTCCCTAAGTCAATACTATAGTCATCATTGAATAATCAAAACCGGACTTGAGGGATAGAGTTTCTATGTAACACCCAAAAATGTACCCTATTTTTATAGTAAAAACATTTTACGGATACTTTTCGGCGAAATTTAGTTTTAATATAGAATTAAATTTTCCGTGTCGAATTTAGAATTTCCGAGTTCGTATTTGGGTTTTTCGCGAGATTTCAAGTAAAACCCGTCTTAAGTCGTCTTTGACTTTTTTCTTGACTTTTCCACTTATACTCTCTCATACTACCTCCTAACCTAATTCATTCACACAAACACAACTTTTCCTTCTTCTCTAAGAAACCCAAATCAAAACCCTATCCTCCATAATCTTTCCAAGCATAGATTCGTCATAACTCGCTCGTTTATTGCTCAAATTCACGTAAGTTCGTCTTATTCTTCCCCTCTCATCTTCCTCTATCCGTATTGGTAATAAAATTACCGTCTTTCTCGCTTTTTAATTTATCCGTCTTTCTCTAAGGTGAATTATATTCATCTTTTGTTATCTAATTGTAGGTGGAGACTTTCTAGAAATCGATTAAAGACGCGAAAAGGTAACGGTGAAGGGTTACTCGATATCATTTACGTGTTTTACATGATTTCTATGTTAGAATTCGTATTTAGAATACGATTAGTAAGCTTAGGATTTATGTTATTGATGATGATTGTTGTTAGTTGATGATTTTTGATGATGATTATTGATTGTTGATAATTGATAGAAGTGAATTATGAGAATTGATGATTTATGATAATAGTTGATGATGGTTAAGTTTAGAACAAAATGGAGTTGTCTTGACCCAAGTCACGGTCGTGAAACTCATGTCACGAGCGTGAAATAGTGGCTGACCAAATACCCTTGCGTAACAGAGGGTTTCACGAGCGTGAAATACAAGTCACGGTCGTGACTTGTGCAGTTTCACTGCACTGACCCCTTTTCGTAAAATGATCATATCTCCTTCGTTACTTGCTTGTTTTGGGCTTGTGACATCCCGTTGCAACCGTAAGAGGATAAGCTATCACCTCCATTTAGAATTTCTGCATTTGCATGTCTAGAACTCTAGTTATGACCGTTTGAAGTGGACCCTTGTTTTAGTTAGTTTCCAAACTTGTTGTTTTGAGATAAGATCTATGTTTCTTATTTAGTATGCTTCATAAACTTGTTCAAATGCTTATGTATCATGTATTGATTCATTTTTATCATAGTTAAATTTATATAATGCCCTATTCTCATGTTTTGTGACGGTTTTTGATATGTCCCACTTTGAGTCGGTTTTTACAAATGTTACGGTTTGAGCACTATTTTGTTATGTGCTTGGTACTCTCATTCCCTTGGCTACCTCCACGTTCGTAAGGCTGGAATGTCGGAACGGGGATGTATCCTACTGCTAAATTGCATGTGTTAGTGGGCATACGACGACGTTGTTGGGAGGCGAACGCTTTGCGTTGATCAACCCGGCCGTCAAATGTTGTGTACTTGCGAGGTGGTGTCATTGCATGTAGCGTACGAGCTTGACTTTTGACTATAGATCTCTTTCCGCCTCTTTCGTGAAGGTTGACCGAATTTGGGGTACTCGGCGTCTATGATTGACCGAGTCTTGGATGTGGAACGTCTTACCACATGTCGAATCGGAACACGTCTTATTCCGAGAGTCTGGCCAGGTTTAGACTATGACCGTATTATTATCGTCGTCCTACCGAGAGGATTAGAGTCTTGTGTGTACGAAACGTCTTATCGTACATGATTCCGGGAAACGTCTTATCCCGTGAACTGGTTTGTCTAGGTCATGAGTATACGAAATGTCTTATCGTATACGGTTCCAGGAAATGTCTTATCCCGTGAGCTTCGATTGGCTTGTCTTGCTATTGTACATGATGCTAGTGCGTGTCATTTACCGTGAGAGAATATGTTGTTATATTTGTATGATCGGACGGTTGTTTGTAAGTTGAATTATATGTGAACATTGATTTGAACACTTACATGAAATAGACGATTGGCATGGATTATTTGTTGAGTCTCAATCTTATCAAACTTATACCGCTAACGGTGAGATGTAAGCCCTAGTGAGCGTATTCGGTTGCCTAAGAGTGTCTTCCCCGAGTCTTTGTATAACATGATGGATTCGGACTTGTAACTCTTAT
>JAIUZE010026295.1:0-13867 GCA_022085475.1 Heliosperma pusillum | reverse complement strand
ATAGAGGAAGCTAAGAGGGGAAGAATAAGACGAACTTACGTGAATTTGAGCAAGAAATGAAGGAGTAGCGACGAATCTAAGACGGATCAAAAATGGAGGCAAGGGTTTTGGTTTTCTTAGTAAGGAAGAAATGAAATGAGTTGTGGGAATGAAAAATAGGTTAGGAGGTAGTATATGTAAAGAGTGAGTGGAAAAGTCAATAAAAGTCAAAGTCGCCTTAAGACGGGATTCACATGGAATCTCGCGGAAATTCCAAATACGAACTCGGAAATTCTAAATTCGACTCGGAATATTAAATTCTAAATTAAAACTAAATTTCGCTGAAAAGTGTCCGTAAAATATTTTTACTAGAAAAATAGGGTACAATAGCGGGTGTTACACGTTTTGTATACTCATGACCTAGACAAACATGTCCACGGGGTAAGACGTTCCCCTGAACTTTGTGCGGTAAGACGTTTCGCACACACAAGACTCTAATCCTCTCGGTAGGACGGCGTTAATAATACGGTCCTAGTCTAAACCTGGCCAGACTCTCACGATAAGACGTTTCCTGGTTCGACATGTGGTATGACATGCCACATCCAAGACTCGATCAACACAAAGGACGTCGAGTACCCCAAATTCGACAAGTGATAAGTGAATATTTGTATGGTTTTAACCCCCAATTTAGATCGGTTTTGTATGTCATTTGTGCTTTGTTAAGCCACTTTATGCGCTAATATCGTCTTCTAGGCGAATTCCTGTGTTCTAACCTATTTTGTAGGGAAAGTGACGTTTCTACGCCCTTTTTCTATATTCCCGAGCATTTGCCTAGAACCCGACGATTTGAAGAAGCAAGCTTGACCAAGTGAAAGGTATTGTAAGAAGGTTCACTAATTCGAAAGAGAGAAGAAGCAAAGATAGTTTCGTAGTTGTCGGAAGATCAATCAATTAGGCGGAAGCAATCATCGCTTTACATCAAACCCTATCAACAAACCCTACTCAAGAGGTCAAGGGGGATGATGGAAGTCAAGTCAAATCAAAGGAAGATGAAACGACAGTCAAAGGACCAGGAATACAACTTACCCGATCGGGTAAGTGGTGTACCCGATCGGGTATCCCTGCTGATCCGCACAAAATGCTTCAACTTCCTATTTTTGTCCTATATGTTCAATGCTTGACCCCTTCCCCACGAAACCCTAATGCTATATAGAGAGAGCTCTAGCCCCTCTTCTCAACACACAATCCATCTTACAATCCTCTTCTCTTCTCTTCTTACATTTCTCCTTAGATTAGGAGGAGGGGGAACTAGCCTCCCTTCTCTCATTTTCTTCTTCTTTAGGCTTTAGTTCTTAGTTTATTTCTGTCCTTTCCATATCAAAACTTTAGTTTAGATCAATAAGAATTTCATCTTCGTAGTCTACTTTGTTGGGTACAACTGTTGTAATTCAAGGAACGATTATTCTATGCAAAGGGATTTCTATTATTGTTATCGCTTTCGTTCATGATCCTCACCTAGGTATTCCCACTTTATCCTTTGTTTAATGTTCTTTATTGCTTTCTATTTGATTGTTATTTTCTATCTATGTTATCTTAGATTCATTTAGTATCGTTATAATTGTAATTTCATTTCTTAGATTATCAATTAGCGTCGTTATTATCGCCATATAAAAAGTCAAAATCAACTAAACATGTCTATCCTAGTTCTTGTTAATATCATCTTAGATTTAGACATTATCATGAGTGAGTAGTCACCTTTCTAGGGTGTAGGGTAGCCATGTTGGATTGATTAAAAGATGTTAATTGGAGAAAAGAAATTGTGCCTTTAAAACGTTGTGTCTATGCATGTTTGGATTGTAACAATAGTTAACGACTTCTGGCCGGAAATCATCGACTAAAATGGAATTCTTTTCCAAGGTAGAGATACGCGAATTGAATAGACAAAGCATGAGTTGGTGGATTAAGACCTAGTAAATAGTCCAAAAGCCTGCTAGACCATCTGATCTATGATTGTAATGAACACATCATTCTTACGAACTCACAATGAATTACTTGCATGTTCCATATCCAATTTCATCAATATATCAATCTACATGTGTGAACCTACATCCCTAGATGCTTTTCATCACTTGCTTTATTATTTTCATTTGTTTTAATTTTGTTTTCATTTATGCTTTATATTAGTTTAGATATCAAAATCCCAAAACCTAGATTTTCGTTAGATAAAACCCAATTGCGAGACAATTCACATTTTATAGGAAACACCATCTCCCTGAGGATCGACCCCTACTTCGCTAATTACATTAATTTGTTATTAGCCTAGTCTGGGTAATTTATCTTTGTATCGGGCTCGCGACAAGCATGATCAAATTTTGGCGCCGTTGCCGGGGGCACGGTTTAGTTTTCCTTTTTCTTGTGATTTTTATCGCAATTAGTTTTATCTAGTCTTTAGGAACCCAAATTCCTTTAGACCTCTCTTCATTTTTCATCTTAGCTTTCCAAACTTATGCCCAGATCTTCTAGACTAGGGACCCCTATTTCTTTAGACCCCGAACTAGAAAGAACTCTGCGTAGGAAATTAAAGCTATTCAACGAAATCTCAAAAGCTTCTGATACTTCAAGTTTAGACCGTATTCGTGAGAAATACTCGGATATTCTATCTAATCTTGAAGGAGAAGAAGATCCATTCTCATCTCCATTCACAAAAACCAAACAACTTTCAATCAACACTCCATCTTCATCTTCACAAAATAAAAATGGTTCGACTTTCAGACCATTCCAAACCCACCGCTGAAACACTTCCAAGTGGTATTGCTACACCCCAAATCGAAGCCCAAAACTTTGAAATCAAACCTGCCTTCATTAACCTTATAGAAAGAAGCCAATTTAGTGGCAATGCCATAGAAGATCCCAACCTTCACATCCAAAACTTCTGTGACTATTGCTCCACTATTAGACAAACTGGAGTCACCCAAGGGCAAATTAGAGAGATGCTCTTCTCATGTTCTTTGAGGGGTAAGGCAAAGTTGTGGATACATAGCCTTGATAAGGTTACATTAGCTATCACCGATTGGGAGAGTTTAGCTCTTCCCTTCTACCAAAAGTACTTTCCCCCAGAAAAGACCGCTTTGTTGAGAAGTCAAATCACTAGTTTCCGACAAGGGGATGATGAGAGGCTATATGAAGCTTGGGAGAGGTACAACGACTTGCAAAGGGAGTGTCCTCATCATGGGATAGATCCATGGCTCCTTGCCATCACATTCTATAATGGGTGTAATATAGAGTCCCGTCGAATCCTGGATTCTACTAACAATGGAAGATTTGATCAAATCAATGTTGAAATTGCTCATACTACCATTGAATCCATGGCAATTCACGATTCTCAATATAGAAATTCCCGCTCCATACCATCGAAATCTAAGCAAGAGGACCCCACTTTGACACTTTTACAAACTCAAGTAGCCCTTCTCACACAAAAGCTAGAACAAATTCAATCCTTTACATCTCAACAGAGTGACAATGGTGTAAGTAAACTTGAAGCCATGATGCTGCAATTGGCTCAAAGGCAAGACAACATAATAGCTCAATTCCAGGAGAGCGATCAAGCTAAGAATGCCGCCATCAAATTGTTGGAAGCTAAAATTTCCCAATATGCCTCTTCTAATACCCACCAAATGCAAGGGCAGCCGCCTTCACAATGTTACCAACCTCACGAAACTGTAAATGCCATTTCCTCGAGAAGTGGTACGCATAATGATGAGCCTGTGGTTGTTAATGTTGAAGCTGAGGTGCCCATGTCAAAAGGGAAAGAGCCCGAGATTCCTATTGAGATCAAGGTCCCATTTCCCCAAAGATTAGCAAAGCACAAGGAGGAGGCAAAGTATGGTAAGTTCCTTGACGTCGTCAAGAACTTAAAGGTAACAGTCCCTTTCATTGAATTACTTTCCCAAGTTCCTTCTTATTCCAAGTTTATGAAGGAAGTCCTCAAAAAGAAGAGATCCTTCAATAAGATGAAGACCGTAGCTTTCACTGAAGAGTGTAGTGCACTCTTGCAAAATAAGTCTCCACCAAAACTCAAGGACCCTGGTAGTTATTCCATCCCTTGCACTATAGGCACATATACCATTGATAAGGCCCTTTGCGACCTAGGAGCTAGTGTAAGTGTCATCCCCTTTTCTATGTTTGAAAAACTTAACATGGGTGCTTTGAAATGCACTAATATTACTTTGCAAATGGCGGACCGTTCTCTAAAACAACCTATGGGTGTTTTAGAAGATGTGCCCGTCAAAGTTGGTAAGTTTTTCATTTCCGTTGACTTTCTAGTACTTGACATGGCCGAGAACTCTCAAAACCCAATCATTTTGGGAAGACCCTTTTTGCTCACCACTGGTGCGATTTTCGATGTCAAGAATGGGAAGTTGACATTAGAGATAGGAGATAACAAGGTAACCTTTAGTAAAAATTCCACCGTTAGGAATCCTGTGCTAGAAGACTCATGTTATGTGCTTGATATGTATGACTCTTCTATTGTTTCTTCTATGCCTCGATCCTTACTGACAGATCCGTTGGAGGCACATGTTAGTGTTGATTCTCTTGCAGGTGAACATTGATCGGTTATGTCGCGGTCCCGATACAAAATTAATTACCCGCACTTAGGCTAACAACATAAGGAATGTAATTAGGGAAGTAGGGTGTCGATCCTCAGGGAGTACGTGTTAACTATGAATTGCTATGGAATGATTTTCATTTAAGTTCGAGTCAGTTGAGGTGGTTGTCTAAGCTACTAACATAAATAAAATGACAATTATGTAGATGACGATATGTTAATGACAAATATGTAAGTTGCAAAATGTAAAACTCAAAACAGACTACTTACCCGATCGGGTTGTCACGTACCCGATCGGGGAAATGCTCTGATCCGAATGACAACAATTAAAATCTAACTAAGGGCGATATTTAAATGACAATATTGAAAGGCTATCTAACTAGACTAATAAACTAGCTAATAACAATAATGTAAACTATCTAAGAACAGAAATAAAATGACGATAAAGTAAACTAACTAAACAACAATAAAATAAACTATCTAAAACGGTAAAATAAACTAACTAATCAAATTAAAATAGTGAAAGAGAAATACATGTAAAACTAATTAAAAGTTTCATTGATACCAACATTAGAATTACTATGATTGTCTAGGCCTTGTAGCGGTATATTCCTTTCGGATTCGTACCGATCTTTTAGTGGGTCCTAACGTCCTCTCAGCATGGTTAGGTCACTAAACCCCTATTGGCAGTCCTAATTTCCTTCCCAACTCTCGTTATAAAGATAGAAATTGACTAATACAAACAATTGTTTATGGCCACTAAACATAGTTATAGAATTAGGCATGACCAAAGGAAGAAACAACTAGATGGTTCAAATGGTATCTACTCTTCTTTTAGTTCATTTAACTCGTAAATCATTTCAATATTGCAACTCTATTTATTTTATGTACACAATGTTAATCTTACAATATTATATCTAATTTATGTGATCATGTGATTAAGTAAATTAATAAGAAAAAGATGTTTGAAATTAAACTATGAAATATAAATACTAAAGTGATTATGGTGATTATATTAATAATGATTCTAGTGACAATTTTTAGAATTATATGATTAGGTAAAATATAATGTGACATGCTAAGCAATATTTTGGTTTTAACTAGATTAATTTTAGATTGATTTCCTAACAACAACAATATGAAAACAATACTAATTAAATTAAAGTTCATGATGAAAATTGCATAGTGAAGGATAGAGGATTACCGAGTTTGGAATATGAATATATAAGAACGAAAGTAAAGAACAAATATCCAATAACAAAAGCTATGAAAACACTAGAGAAACACTAAGAAATAAACTATATTCTAAAACTTGTAAGAAAAAAATAAACTATGAAATGTGTTATTGTATGAAAGTATGCTAAAAGATAATATGAAGTTGTGTAGTATATCATAAAAAGATGATAAGAGATAAGTATATGATGATAATTGTGTGTGATGATCATTGGCTTTTATAGGGCTGCATGGCTGCTGATCCCTCGTCCAAATTCATACCCTAGTCAAAGCATTAAATCACTCATTTAAGCTCGGTTGAAGAAGAGCTAAGTATCGTCCATTTGGAGAAATACCCGATCGGGTAAATGGTAATCTGATCGGGTAAGTGTGCAGGATGGATTCTTCCGTCTTTTCGTCTTAGGCACGAAATCCTATGCCTTGGTCTTGGTCAATGCAATACGGAATTGGGCTTGGGCTGATCTTCTTTTGACTTGGGTTGATGTTTCCTTTTGAAGTTCAAAGCCAAAGTCCAAGATAAATCTAATTGAGGAAGGATGTAGCGGAATCGTAATCAAATCGTGAACTGGCTATCATTAATTCCTTGAAAACTCGTATCCTAGTGCCTTTGCTCCATAAAGTAGGAAAATATAGCAAAACCGCTTCATTTCCTATAAAACGAGTCAAAACACGCAAAACAACTAGAATAGCAATATTAGCTCGTTAATCACTTAACAAAGTGCATAAATCGTACGGAAATCGAGCTAAAACGGGGGATAAATCAGTACAAAATATCACTTATCAAACTCCCCCAAGCTAAACCCTTGCTTGTCCTCAAGCAAATATAACAATCATAAGTAGGACAAGGGTAGCTAACAATGATCAGTCTATCATACAAATCTCAAAAAGTAAGCTCTTAATAAGTAGATGAATCATAAGCCCGTAGCAACAAGGGCGAAGGAAAATGCGAATCATGGTTGAGATTTACATAACGGCGCAACATAGAAAATATTCCTTGGACCTTTTTAGCTCTTGCATGATCTTTTGACAATGGACTCTCACGGTACACTCTTCACTCAAATTTTTGTAAAATAGGAAATATTGGTTCAAATTTGAAGTGACACTCACCTATCTACAACTTATAAGAATGTGCCCGCAGTCTAGTATGGTAGACAATCCAAAATCATTAAGTAAAACTAATCATGATCAAAATATAATGTAGGAAGCATTAGAAAAGTAAAGAAGAGGCTTGGGAAATTTGGGTAAGAAAGTGGACAAATGATTTTGGTCATGTGGAGCTTAAAGTCAAGCTAGTAATAACCAAATGTGTAGTGGATAATTAATCCAAATCATACCAATTCCCATCAACAAAAGTTAAAGCCAAAAGCAGCATATTGGCTTATTAAACATGAAAAATCAAGTTACGACTTCCCTTAATTTTTCTTTCTTTTCTTTTCATGGAAGCGTTTTTCCTCTTTTCTTTTTTTTTTTCTTTTGAGCTTTCAATTTCTTTTCATTTTTTTCATTTTTCATAATTTTTTCAAAGCTCTTTTTTTTTTCCTCTTTTTCTCTTTCACATCAGAACCCGGGAATCAGTAATTCCCCGAGACAAGTTCACACCAAATGGTGGCATTATCAGAACATCGCAAAAGCATAGAACACCCCTACACATAAAGTTGGTTACTAGCTCAACAAGGGTAGGCAATATTATAATGTAGCTAGAAAGAAGGGTGTGTTTGCGAAATGTGAACAAGAGATTGAATGGCTTCAAAATGTAGATCATGGCAGTAATACTTTATAGAAAATGGAATAAAAACCATACTTATGCGTTTTGATGTAACACAAACTCTAAGGAGAAACTACTCACTCCTAAACTAGGATCGGGTTCAGATGTACCGACCACTGGAGGCTCTACCTTACAATATGAGTAGCTTGCCAAAGTCAAGATCAAGCTTAATTAAGTCCAAATGCAACTTTCTACCTGCTGTGTACAAGACATTCCCATGAATGCACAATTCTTCATAATATAATGAAACATCAGCTTATAAAAACTATAAATTGAGAAATGTAAGATGGAAATGATCTATTCTTTTTCTTTTTCTTTTTTTCGAATTTTTTTTTTTTCAATAAAAACTAAAAATTAACTAAGAAAATTAAAAGAAAAGAAAATAATAAATAAATAAAAATCTAAATGCAATCCTAAATGCAAATCCTAAATGCAAATCCTCCCCCAAGCTAAAACTTCACATTGTCCTCAATGTGCATGCAATTATAACAGAAAAAAACCGAAAAAGGGTTGATAGCACATGGAAAAGAGAAACGATATGAAATTCTAATGGGAAAAGGGGCTTAAAAAGAAAACTAAAAATGCGAAAAATAAGGGAAAGAAATAAAATTCTTACAAAATGTCTAGCCTCCCCCAAGCTAGTATAAACAAGGGGAGCTCATCATCTAATCACAAAGGCCACCATCTACGGCCTCTCCTCACAGAAGGAGGTGGCTCAGATGCCGATCCAGAAGCATCTGTATAGTAGGTATCATCTGCAGAATAATAACTACCACGAGAAGTAATGATCCCGGTTGGGTCGCTGGCTCCTAAGGATTGGTACTCTTCTACTTGGCGATCTCCAAAATCACCCCTATACCCTCCAAAACTCTCAAAGCCATAGTCGGTTCCACAGTAATTCGGTCCGGTCACATTGCCCGCAGCATGGGTCGAGTGAGAGGATGATCCTACCTCAGGGCGGCGGGATCTAAGTTGAACAGGGGGGTCAATGTGGGTAATATCCCGAACAGGAAGGTAGTAAGTGGGTCGGGGTAAGATAGCCTCACCCTCCTGAAGTTGAGGACGCTGCCGAAGTAATGGAATTTGCTCTACCTCGGCGGTCAAATTGACCGAATCACGGCCAGCTATCCTCCAAATCATATGGGGGTGAGAGACTCGAAACCAGTTGAGCTGAACAAAATAAGCATAATCCAACCCATTTCCCATCTCGGTGGGAGGTGTAGTCAATGCCTGGAGGTCGGTGGTGGCTTGGTTAAAACCACAAACTCGCATAGCAAGGTGAGTGATAAGACCTCCATAGACAATGGCAGTGTTCTTAGGACTAATAGCTTTGGTCAACTGAACAGCAAAATGATACGGAATACTAATAGACCATGGTTCATCACCATTCGCATTCAAAAATCCTCCTAACATTTCTAACTCCACTCGTCTCACCAAATGAGGCTCAGCACGACCTAAGAAGGTCCATCCCATGAATCTTTGCCAGATTCTAATGGCGTGATGATGGATATGTTGGTGTGGGACATGGTCCCAACGAGAGACAGGGTAAGTCGAAATAACACTCCAAAGCAGGCTAATATCAAAGCCTTCTGGAGGTGAGGTAACAGTATTCTCAGTAGTGAGACCAAATTGTCTAGCAAAGTTCTCTAAGTTCATATTATAATCATCATTAAACAAGCGAAACTGAACTTGAGGCATAATGTTCCTATTTCTATACCTATGTAACTCGAAAGAGCTTAAGATTTCAAGGGTTAATTGAGGGTAGGTCTCATAACTAAAGTTCATGCTAGCATTCATACCTAGGCCCCTAAATAACACTTTAACATGCTCATAAAGTTTCATATGCCTTAAAGAAGAAACATTGAGGAACTTGGTAGCCCTCATACCTTTGCTTTTAAGAATGCACCAATTTTGCCATTGCTTGTGTGAACTAAATTCTACATCCAGAAAGTTAGGATCATGCATTTCTATATCTTCTTTTGTGCTCTACTACAAACTAAAGTTAGGATCATGCCTGGAGAAGTGTCAAATATTACAAACTAAAGTATGAAATACAACAAGAGACGTAGTCTCTCAAAATGTTAACCAACAACAAAGTTATTAGCAACTAGCTAATCAACGTCTAGAGGTGTTTGATCCAGGGACAACGCCCGCTAGCTCACACCCGAACCCACAATACCAAGCAAAAAGCCATCCATGCAAGCAACCTGTTCATCCATGAAAAACATGAACGCCACAATCAGTAGGGAGTAACTCCGGGTGCTCCCAGCCATATCACATTAAACGTAAAAGGAAATATAAAAGTATAAGCATGCATATATAGATATACATGTGAAATACGATAAGGATATATAGGCAATTCAATATATAATGATAAGAGCATATGAAGTACAATCCGTAACCATCATGCTATAGATAGACTCGGGGAAGACACTCTTAGGCAACCGAATACGCTCACTAGGGCTTAGATCTCACCGTTAGCGGTATAAGTTTGATAAGATTAAGACTCGACAAACAAACCATGCCAAGTCATTCAATGATCAATCATATAATCATTCATGTAATCATCCATCCAAACACACCGACACAATGACGACATCTCTCACGGTAAATGAAACGCACTAGCACCGTGTACATGGCAAGTATGATTAAAAGGCATCCACGAGATAAGCATTTCCCTGAACGCATACACGATTAAATTCATTTCGTATATGTGGACTAATTTCCTCCTGGTAGGACGACGATAATAATACGGTCCTAGTCTAAATCTAGCCAGAATCCCGAAATCGCATTTTCCGGTTCGACATGCGATGATATTTCGCATCCAAGACTCGGTCAATCATTGACGCCGAGTACCCCAAATTCGGTCGATATAATTCACGAAAGAGGCGGAAAAGAGCTCAAGCCTCATAACAAGCGGTACCGTACATGCAAATAACACCACCTCGCAAGTACACAACATTTGACGGCCGGGTTGATCAACACAAAGCGTTCGCCTCCCAACAACGTCGTCGTATGCCCACTAACAAATACAAATAAGCAGTAGGATACATCCCCATTCCGACATTCCAGCCTTACGAACGTGGAGGTAGCCAAGGGAATGAGAGTACAAAGCACATAACAAAATAGTGCTCAAACCGTAACATTTGTAAAAACCGACTCAAAGTGGGACATACCAAAACCGTCACAAAACATGAGAATAGGGAATTATATAAATTTAACTATGATAAAAATGAATCAATACATGATACATAAGCATTAGAACAAGTTTATGAAGCATAATAAATAAGAAACATAGATCCCCTCTCCAAAACAACGTCTTTGGAAACCAACTAAACCAAGGGTCTACTTCAAACGGTCATAACTAGAGTTCTAGACATCCAAATGCAGAAGTATTAAATGGAGGGGATAGCTTAACCTCTTACGGTTCCAACGGGATGTCACAAGCCCAAAACAAGCAAGTAACGAAGGAGATATGATCATTTTACGAAAAGGGGTCAGTGCAGGAAAACTGCAGTCGACTTGGGAAACTGGCAGCAAGCAACGCTGCAAGCGCCCCACGACGCTGCCAGCGTCCTACGATGCTGCCAGCGTCCAGGGAACGCTGCCAACGTCCTGGTCTGGCAGGCACGGTTCAAACGCATTTCACAATTTTCACTAAGGCATAACACAAATATCATCTATCATCACAAATCATCAATTCTCATATCAATTATCAACAACCATCATCAACAACACAAGTCCTAAGCTTACTAATAATATTCTAAATACGATTACTAACATAGAAAACACATAAAACACGTAAATGATATCGAGTAACCCCTCACCGTTACCTTTATGCGACTTTAAACGATTTCTAAACCATCCTCCACTAGATAGTAATCTTTGTCGGGGTCTAGAAAGTCTCCACCTAAACAAAGACGACAAAAGATGAATATAATTCACCTTTGAGAAAGACGGATAAATTGAAAAGCGAGAAAGACGGTAATTTTATTACCAATTAAGATAGAGGACGATGAGAGGGAAAGATTTAGACCAACCTTAGTGAATTTGAGCGAGAAACGAAGGAGTAGCGACGAATCTAAGCTTGATAAAAATGGAGTTTAGGTTTTGGTGGTTTGATGAGGAAGAAAGAGTAAGTGGAAATGAAGGAAGGAGTTAGGGTTTGAGGGAGTATATGAAGGAGTAAGTGGAAAAAGTCAAGGGAAAAGTCTATGACGTCTTAAGACGTGATTCACTTGAAATCTCGCGTAAAATCCAAATACGAACTCGGAAATTCTAAATTCGACACGGGAAATTTAATTCTAAACTAAAACCAAATTTCGCTGAAAAGTATCCGTATAATATTTTTAAATTACAAATAGGGTACATTTGCGGGTGTTACAATCACCCCACCTTTTAAAAAGTTTCGTCCTCGAAACTTGAGAGTAGAAAACAAAAGTATCAAGGACAAGAATCGGTTTTCAAAATTAGTATGAAAACTTTTACAAGGGAAACATTTAAGAAACGAGGTTCATCTCGAAAACAGTTTAAGGAAATTTTTCATCAGTGCGAAACTTTATTTACGAATCACAAGAGTGCCCATCGCAAACGTGTACTCTAGCTATCAAAATTAAAGCAATGTAGAAATAGTGAAATCGAAAATCAAACAAGTGTTAGTAAGTGTAGGACTAGTCACCAGGCGTCTCCAATAAGAAGTCCAAACATCCAACCAAACGCAAAATCCAGGTATAAAAGCAAAAGAAATCTATTTTCTCAAAAAAGAGGGTACACAATCCATCTTTAGACTGCTTTGAAAAGTTAAATTAGAAATACAATATGGAAATTTGAAGGTTTCATCAAAGATAAAATAAAACAACAAGACATTACACTTACATAGAGCGCCTCGCACAATTCACACACAATTCAGGATAACAAAATATATACAAAACACGCAAAAACGAAACAAATCGAACTCTTTGGGATAGGAAGATCAAGATAAAGTCGGCAGGAAGATCTACAAGAATTCGACATCACTAACTCTACTAATAAACCAAATCCTCAAAAGAATGCAATTTACCCAATTTGCAACTCATCATTTTCAATCATCAGAAATCCTACAAAAATATTCCATAATCACGAGATTTCAAGCCAATAACCTAATTATTCAGATCCATTTAGTATCTACTGAAGTCCTTCGGCACGGTAGACTCCACAACTAACAATCCACATGAAAGATACATTACATACTCTAATCTTCTTAGTTTTATCAAAACCCTTACTAGAAACCACCAACAAAATATTTATATCTAGGGAAACATGATCGCTAACAACCACAAGGTAAAGAGACTTACCATGAAATCCTTTAATCCAATTTACTTCAAACTCATTATCCTAAATTTACAATGAACTTTCTCATCCTCGAAAGTCAAAACACAATCCACGCAACAAAACATAATTATCTAAGATCCAACTAGCCTCATCTCATATCTCACGACAAGGAAAAATCCACAATCCATTATCGATTATAATAATTCTTTAATACGCCATAACTTCCTTAATTCGATCATTACTACGCTCGAAGCCTCAAATATAAATAGTCACATCAGCAAACTATGGTGGTTACTAATCCTCAAGACGAATGGGTTCACCATTCTAACTCTATAATCCATAACAACTGAGTACTAACTATCCAAATCTTGGAACGAACATTTCTCAATCTCAAACTATGATTGCTTAAGAATAAAAGAGAATTACTAATTCTAAACCACAAAGACCAATCACTTGGCAATTAGACAATCATTCAAATCATCTAATTCATCTAAAACTCAAAATGAATCGATTTTCATTTATGACAATACTCCTCAAACTTTGGGTACCGGCTCAATTTCCCTAAGGCAAAGTCTCTTTTAGAACCCACCAATTAGAGACATCTAATTCCCAAATGACATACCAAGCAAGCGTTATAGTACCCAACAACAACGAACTATTATCATGATTAACTAAATTCTCAAAATAACACTAGAGTACCAAGCTCCAAATCCAAAACTACTAGGAGAAGATACATTATCACTATTAGGATTCATCCTACAGCTTAAGTCCTATTTTCCATGATCAAATACAACCTGGAATTTGCTCAATCCAAAAACACATATTCTAACCTAAGAATTCCAAAATACATTACACTTATTCTCTGAGCCTTACAAATGGAATACCCAATCCATTAGAGAAAAGATGCAGGAGCAACGAGATAGGAAACGATAAGGAATTCTCAAGGAGAACACAAGAATAAATCAGGCACGAGA
>JAIUZE010026294.1:0-29046 GCA_022085475.1 Heliosperma pusillum | reverse complement strand
ATTGAGATTACGTAGACAAAGAGAATAGCAGTCAGAACGAGGGAAAGATGCAAGTAATTTGCTAATCTTATCCATAGCTTTTTGTCAGTCTTGAACATGATAGTCATGTCATTTCAATGGGGATTGAAATATGTACCTGAATTGCTAAAGATTATAAGATATGAAATTATTGATAGCGTATCAATTTTTCCAAATATTTGATAATCGCATTCATTGTTAGAGTTTCATTAAAACTCCTTTATTTAGTTTGACTAAATTTTAATACTTTGTTTATCCGAATTGGTTGAAAGAAAGGTTGAACCCAATTCAAGTGAACAGGACGAACTTAGTATTTTGTCCCTAGTCACTCAATGAGGTGACGTCTCGAAATGACTAGATTGTAAGTCGATCGATGGTTGGTTCAGCACCATGGGGTCATGGAGATGACTGGTCGTTTACATAGACAGACTGTATGACACTCTGTCGGACAGTGACATTGTAGAGACCCTTAAATCAATTATTTGATGCCTGGTCGTGGCAGGGTCTTCTATCTTATTCCTATAAGTCGATTCTTTTGACTGTCGACCGTCTATCTGAGTCGGTGCAGTTTCCGATTGGTTTTGGTTGATGTTCTAGGTCGTGCCGTAAAAGGAGGCCGATGGACTTCTTCTGGATCATGGTGATCTGCATCATACAGAGTAGATGGATCAACAGGAATTGTCCACCCACGTTGGGTAAAAACATCTTTAGGCCACTCGAGGAGAAGTTACTGTAAATGCGTGGCCACGCTCGGAAAGAGATCTATGGTAGATTTTCCGGTCAGACAGTTACTCTCCCTATCGAGAAAACCACTCTAGATATTGTCAATCGCAAGTGCGACCTGGAAGACACCTTGCGTTGAGTGGGAGATGTGATAAAGAGACAAGAGAATCGGTGACGCACACTTGTGTCAGACAAGTGGGAGATTGTTGGAGTAGGTGTCCTCCACAATAGTGCGCCACATAATAAATCTTATTATGGAATATAATTGGGATAATTATTGACTATATATATGATTAGTCAGTTGATTAACGTAATCAATAACGGTTGGCTGACTAGAGTTTGACGTTATTGTCGTTTGACGGCGGTGATCAACTGATCCCTTTCGATCACACCTAAAGGATGAAATCCAAATAGTAACTAATTATTTGTATACGATACAGTTAATTAGTACATTACATATATTCGATATGTACGAGAGTTAATTGTTAGAAATTGAGTTAAGAACTCAAATTTGATTAAGCTTATTTTTCAATTATGCGATAATTGACTAATAAATTTATATCTTATTTTAATACGATTAAATAAGATTTAACTTAGTAATTAATCGTTAAATTACTAAATTAGTTGAGGTTTTGAGATAGAGGTAATTAGTTAATTATATTTACAAGGAGTTGTAAAATAAATTAACTAAGCATTGTGGGACCCATTATATATTGATATAATGGTAAAATATTACTTAAAATGTTAAGTACATATTATTTATTTAATTGAGTCATATAATTGTTATATGATCAAATTAACACTTAATTATACAAGATAATTAACCATATGATCAATAAGTATTTGTGAGACAAATATCAAAAATCAAAATGGACCAAACTAGGCCATAATGGACCGGTTTTGGAAGTAGTTACATGGTGATGATTTTGTTCTTATTTTTACTCTTTAGTTACTTTTTGAAAGTGACATAACAAGTATAAAACAATCATCATATTTTCTACCACACTCCACTCAAATGCATGTGAACAAATCAAACAAAATAAGAGTCATTTTTTGACTACAAGGTCCGGCCAAAATGGCCTTTAAAATGATCAATTTGTTGTTCATTTTTCACCACTTGATTTTGTGCATTTGTTATACTTCTTTCTAAAATCCTTCTTCTCACTAAAACTCTCATATACTAATATTTACTAAGTATTACTAGTGTAGTAATATTGTCATAATATTAGTAGTATAATATCTATCTTATTATCTAGTTAATAATAAGGGTAGATTATTTGGTGTCATCTTGGTGCAACTTGAAGGAGGTCTTCTAGTTTGGAGATTTCTTGTGTTCATCCATATTTATAGCTCAAGAGCAACAAGAAGGAGTTCTTGTTGTGTCCATATAATTTCCATATCAATGTGAGGAAATTTCTTTTTTTATATTAATGTCTTTATATTTGCATGCATGTTACATAGATCATTATAAACTAAATTAATAAGTAATTTAGTAAATAATTAGAGGAGTCTAATTAAGGTCTATGGACTTTCAGATTGCCCGATAGAAAGTTGCCCCCTCCAATTGCCAAACCTAAGGGTTCTATCTTCGTTCTGAGCTGAGCCAAAGCCGATGCTCATCCGGAGATAATTACGGGTATGTTCTCAATCTTAGAGCAACCGTGTCTTATTCTATTTGATACCGGTGCTTCTATGTCCTTTATGTCTTCGACTTATGCTAATAAATTAACAATCGAGCCTACTGATACGACTATCGCAACCCTATCTAAGATAAAACCTAACGGTCTCAATAAAATGCAGTAGAGGCAGTCGGGTATCGAATCCACAGGGAGAGGGAATCTATAACTACCTAAGTCTGCCAAAGTAACATAATTGGGGGTTTGTTTGAATGATTTTCTAACACTACAAGAGAAAAGGGAAAGAGAAATAAAGAGCGAAATATCAGAAGAAGCAGAACTAGGATCGTTGGTTCCCCATGGCATCTAGGGTCAGGATAGAAATCAAAGTAATATCTAAATAGGTTTGTGGGTAGTGAAAAGGTCCTCTCGGTCCGCTATTCTCCCTAAGATATACTAACTTAGCTTTCACCCTCATTAGCAAAATCCCAAAGTTCATCACTGATCTGCCCTCTTCCAATCTCTCGATCTAGGTCAAGGGGGTATCAAGTCAATCAATTGGATGCGTCGACTCAAACAATTAAAAGCTATTAAATGTGAAGATTGCTTCCAAACCTAATCTAAAGACTACTAATCAATTCATCTTACCTAAGCCACGGTTCCCCTAAATCCTAGCAAAGGAATTAGCTACGCATAATAGGAATAAGAAAAATAACAACAATAAATAAGAAACAAAGAGGCATAGAGAAATAATTAATTGAATTCCAGAGCAATAGTACCGAATTGGAAAGAAAAAGAAAGTCAGAGGAAGTCCTCCAATTCAGATCCAAATTATCAGTCAAAAGTAAAAGTCTAGGGTAAAAAAAATTGTTGTCTAATCTCAAGTCTATATTCAAGAGTATGGAGTCCTTTGATTCTAGTTTACGGCTTTAAGTAAAAACAAAAATAACAAATTACAAGGCGTCCATTGCTTAATACACTATCTCGCGAAGCCCATTAGTACGAAACCACTCGTTCGTGTAGAATTCGTTGTCCAAATCACTCGATCGAGTGGACATAGTGCTCGATCGAGTAATTGTCCAAAGCTAGCACCTCGATCGAGTAGAATGGTCACTCGATCGAGGTCTTCTAATCAAAGAGGTGGTCGATCGAAGGCTTTAATACCTCGAACGAATATTTTGCTCGTGGATTTCGTTCATTCATTCGTTCAACATGACTCCATGCATTCCGAGACACCAAGATTCCTTTCCGACTCACTTATGCATGCTTGAGGAGCTACAAAATGGCTACTTTTCCGTCATTCTGGTTCACATCTGCAATTATTACAAAACAAACCAAAGTAGACTATTCGGGGGATATTTGTAGTATAACACTACTAAATGAGCATGGAAATGCGTGCAAATATGGCCTAAAAGGTCTATATAAAATAAACGCATCAAACTTCCCCAAGCCAAACCTTTGCTTGTCCTCAAGCAAAAAGGATGCAACAAATAAATGGAACAGATAGACTCTGGACTACCGCAAATCGCCTGCTTGAACCAATTTAATGCAACGATCAAACTCAGCAATGATATCAAATGCAAACGAACTGAACCGTCGACCTTGCCAGACCATCAATGACGGACTCTCACGGGTCACTCTTCTCTCAGCAAAGCAAAGGGTAAGCAAATTATGTGTAAGAGAGATAAGGAGAAAATAGTCGCTCACCTAACTACGACCGTCGGGTTCATGCAATGCTAACTAATATGATAAAAGATTCAGTTACCGTACACACGCACAACCACCATTCAAGGACTATCATACGTCGAATACTCGCAATATTTGGATAAGTGAGGTTATGGGTAAGAAGGGGCAAAACAATAATGGAATAGAGGAGGCAAAGCGTCAAGCTAGCTACCTGATCTTAATCAAATAACAAAATCCGTCTTCTTATCTCATAATGAAGCATACGGCCATGATTTAGCCAACAACTCACTAGAACCAACATGATGGAGTGGAAACGAAACTGGTTAGCTTATTCAACTCTTAATGAATCCCCATATGATATGAATAAAGCATGGGAATAGAGAGCGTTTTTCTTTTTCTTTATTTTGTTTTCTCTTTTTTCAAATATTCAGCTAACATTTCTACGGAGACAATTTCAACTTCGATTTCCAAATTCTTCAGATACCAACTCCGTGGCAAGAATGCAAACCAAATTGATCAAATGAAGCAAATACCTCAACAACTAACACTAGACTAGCTCGACGCAAGGTAGGCTAATTTTGGGATGTAGGTTGTGGGTCAACTGGCAGTTTTGGCTAAATGTGGAGTTAATTGGGTAATGAGAAAAAGGAAATTGCAAGCATTCTCCAAACATGTGATACCGACCACGAACCCGTACGTGCAGGCAATAAGAATCAGATTTCATATACATGCAATGCGATGACACGAGGGAGTAACTACTCACAATCCTATATGAACTGGTCATAAATGTCACTAGTTTAAGAGCTCTAATCCTCAGAATATGTAAGTAAGTTTCCAACATGTCAGGTCAAGTCTATTCGTTCAGCATCGATTAACAGCAAATGATCATGCAAGAGATATTAACTGTGCAAGGCTTAAGTCGAGACTAGATGAAGAGTAGGAGAAAATCGTTCCGACTCGACTAAAATGCAAAAATAAACAAGAAATTTTTGAAGTTTTTTTTTTTTGGAACTTTTTAGTGATTAACATTGCATACGAAAATGCAGTAAAAACGAAATGCAGACACGATATGGATGCAAAACCTCCCCAAACCAAACCGTACAATGTCCCCATTGTACAAAGTAAAGGAAAAAGAATTTCAAACTAGAGAGAGTCGGAAACTTACAAGAACGCGTGTATAACCGAATTCCCCAAACCGGACCAGAAGGATGTGCTCCAGGGATCCGATCGAGTGGAAAACTACTCGTTCTAGTGAAAACGAGATGGAGTCTTCTCGATCGACTGAAAAAACAGCTCGTCCGAGAGGGTTCTTCGTAGAAGTACTCGATCGAGTATCCAGAGTGCTCGATCGAGGGGTTATTGTTTTCGCTCGAGCTGAAGTCCTACTCGATCGAACAAAAGTGTCAGAGCAAGTCATACTAAAGCTGCGAGAAGCAAGAAAGGACGCAATTGAATTGTTTGAACAGTAAAACAGAAATGAACTACTAAAAAGTTATGAAAACGGTACAACAAAACAATAATAGATCGGGTTGCCTCCCGATAAGCGCTGGTTTATAAGATCCCGCACGACCCTTGAGCTTCAATCATCAAGCTCCTCGTTTTCGTCGAAGAAGAGCACTTCGACGCGACCCACGACACTGTCAGCTCCATAGTAATGTTTCACATGATGCCCATTAACCTTAAACCGTTGACCCTCGGAGTCTTCTATCTCAACGGATCCAAACTGAGTAACAGCAGTTACTGTGTACGGACCACTCCACCTGGATTTCAGCTTACCAGGAAATAGACGCAGTCGGGCATTGAATAGCAACACCTTCTGCCCGATTTGGAACTCGCGAGGTATGATTCTCTTATCGTGCCAACGTTTGGTCTTCTCTTTGTAAATACGCGAGCTATCATAAGCATTTAGACGGAATTCCTCTAGTGCATCTAGCTGCAACAACCGTTTCTCACCACACAAGTTAGCATCATAATTAAGTTGGCGGACTGCCCACCAGGCTTTATGTTCTAGCTCAACAGGTAAATGACAGGACTTCCCATACACTAATCGATACGGTGAGGCACCGATAGGTGTCTTAAATGCGGTCCTGTAGGCCCATAATGTGTCCTCTAGTTTGGCACTGCAATCCTTCCGTGATTTAGACACGACCTTACTTAAAATCTCCTTTAGTTCCCTATTAGATACTTCAACCTGCCCACTAGTCTGAGGATGATACCCCAAACCCCTACGATGTTTGACACCATATTTAGACAGTAAGGTCGTTAGCTGCTGGTCCCTAAAATGCATACCCCTATCACTAATGACAACCCTAGGGACGCCAAAACGAGGGAAAATGGTCTTACGAAACATCTTAATCACGGTCTTGGCATCACAGTTGGGAGTAGCAATCGCTTCTACCCATTTAGACACATAATCTACAGCTACCAGAATATACCTGTTACCAAGACTCGACGGGAATGGTCCTTGATAATCAATGCCCCAGACATAAAAAAGCTCGACCTCTAAAATGCCGTTTTGGGGCATCTCATATCTCTTTGATATGTTCCCTGTTCGCTGGCAAGTATCACAGCTAGCAACAAAAGCTTTAGTGTCAGAAAAGAGAGTCGGCCAATAAAATCAAGACTGTAATACCTTAGCCACGGTGCGCGATGGACCGTGGTGACCTCCACAAGGGGAAGAATGATAGCATTCTAGGATGGCTTTGATCTCCCATTGTGGAAAACACCGTCGGAATAGACCGTCTACGCATGACTTGATTAAGTATGGATCATCCCAGAAATAATCACGCACATCATGTAGGAATTTCATAGGACATATCAGGTGGCAGCTTCTGGCTGACAATGTGATTGGCATAATTTGCAAACCAGGGTTCAACACCATCTTTAGATTTAATAGAATAGACAGTGCATAAAGTATCATCAGCAAACGAATCATTAATGGGAAGAGAATCCTCCCCCTCTTGTCGCGTCAAACGCGAAAGATGATCCGCTACAACATTCTCAGCGCCTTTCTTGTCCCTGATTTCCAGATCAAACTCCTGGAGAAGGAGTATCCACCTCAGCAACCTGGGTTTAGCTTCCTTCTTATTCAGAAGGTGTTTTAGCGCTGCATGATCTGTAAAAACAATAACTTTAGAACCCAACAGATATGATCTAAATTTATCAAGCGCATAAACTACAGCTAAAAGCTCCTTCTCAGTGGTAGCATATTTCACTTGAGCCTCATCCAGAGTTCGGCTCGCATAGTAAATAACATTCAAAGCTTTGTCTTTCCGCTGGCCGAGCACCGCTCCTAGTGCGTAATCGCTTGCATCGCACATGATCTCAAACGGCAGCGTCCAATCGGGAGGCTGAATGATGGGTGCAGAGACCAAAGCCTGTTTCAAAGTGTTAAAAGCAGAAAGACAATCATAAGTAAAATCGAAAGGAGCTTCTTTTAATAGCAACTGTGTAAGTGGTTTAGTAATTTGAGAGAAGTCCTTGATGAACCGGCGATAAAAGCCGGCGTGACCAAGGAAACTCCTCACCCCCTTAACGTTAATAGGAGGGGGTAATTGCTGAATCACTTGCACCTTTGCTCTGTCTACCTCAATACCCCTATTCGAAACTAAGTGCCCAAGGACTACTCCCTCATTGACCATGAAATGGCACTTCTCCCAGTTTAGCACCAGATTAACCTCGATACAACGCTGCAAAACTTTGTCAAGGTTAGCTAAACATTTATCAAAATCATTCCCATAGACACTGAAGTCATCCATAAAGACTTCCATGATAGACTCTATATACTCAGAAAATATCCCCATCATGCACCTCTGAAAGGTGGCAGGGGCATTACACAAACCGAAAGGCATTCTACGATAAGCAAAAACACCCTTAGGACAAGTAAATGTAGTCTTTTCCTGATCATCTGGATGAATAGGGATCTGAAAGAACCCTGAGTACCCATCCAGATAACAGAAAAACTCATGAGAAGCTAACCTTTCTATCATCTGATCAATGAAAGGAAGGGGGAAATGATCTTTCTTAGTGGCGGCATTTAACTGCCTATAATCTATACACATCCGCCACCTAGTTACTAGTCGAGTAGGTATCAATTCATTCTTTTCATTTTTAACAACTGTAGTACCTCCTTTCTTAGGTACGACCTGAACTGGGCTTACCCATTTAGAGTGACCAACTGAATAGATAATATCTGCATCGAGTAGTTTCATCACCCCGGTCATCAAAACCTCCTCCATCTTCGGGTTCAACTTTCGCTGACCCTGTCTGCAAGGTTTGTGACCTTCTTCCAGCTCAATCCTGTGCATACAGACATCATGGCTGATGCCCTTGATGTCATCCAATGAATAACCCATCGCTTTCCTGTTCCTCTTAAGTACATCCAACAAAGCGGTTAGCTGTTCCTCTGTCAGTTTGGAACTAACAATAACTGGAAATTGCTCAGTATTATCAAGAAAGGCATACTTAAGGTGAGTTGGAAGAGGCTTACGCACGGGAACCTTTACCTCGACGGAACACAAGGCATGACCCAGGTGTCCCAGCTGTTCTTCCTCTGCGTCAGTCAATTCTACCTCATCTGCAGTAACTCCAAGCAATTTCAGCACAGCGTCATCGTCATCAGAATAACCTGCACACTCATCTAACAAAGTCAAAGACTTAAGCGGATCCTTTATCAAGGAATCCGGCCAAAACTCATAAATAAACTCATCAATGATATCAACAGAAAAGCATGTATCCTTTATCATAGGTCTAGATAAAGTATCATGTAGACTGAACGAAACTGTATCATCCCCTCCAGCTAGAGTTAAACGCCCGAGTTTAACATCTATGATGGCCCCAGCACTACACAAAAACGGCCGACCCAAAATAATTTGGGTACGGGTATCCTCAGCAATGTCTAAGACTATGAAGTCAACAGGAATAAAAAACTTGCCCACCTTAACGGGCACGTCTTCTACGACTCCTAAGGGTCTCATAACAGATCTATCAGCCATCTGCAGGGTGATATTGGTCGTCTTAAGACAACCCATGTTAAGCTTACGACATATAGAATAAGGCATGACACTTACACTAGCTCCAAGATCGCATAGTGCCTTATCTATCACGACATCTCCTATAACACAAGTAATAGAGAAACTACCCGGATCTTTCAGTTTAGGGGGAGACTTATTCAGAATTAAACTACTAGACTATTCCATAAAAGTGACAGTAACGAAATTCTCAAGTGCCTTCTTACGCGTTACAATATCTTTCATAAATTTGGCGTAAGGCGGTACTTGAGTGATTAGCTCGACAAAAGGCACAGTTACCTGAATGTTTTTAACCATGTCTACAAATTTGCTGAACTGTTTCTCCATCTTTGAATCACGTAAACGACCTGGGTACGGGACTCTGACCATCGGAAACGGGTCCCCAATTTTCTCTTTGCTTGGCACCTTCGCAGCAAGGGAAGGTACTTCATCGCACACAACCTCAAAATGCGTGCCTGATGTCTAACATTCACTCGATCGAGACTTATGTGCACTCGATCGAGTGATTCCTTCCTCGTCATCCTTCGATCGAGTGGAAGGGCTACTCGATCGAAGATCTTCTAATATCAGGCTACTCGATCGAGTATGTAAACTACTCGATTGAGGACTTTCTTTGGCTGGACTACTCGATCGAGTGATTGGTGTACTCGATCGAGCAGTTTCTTTAACAAAATCATTCGATCGAGTGGTATTCTCAGTCGATCGATCACTTCTCTGTACGTCTTTAGTTAATTCATCCGAGACATCGTCGACCTCGGTATGCGTGCTTTCAGGGACGTGTACATGACCGTCATAAGAACGACCACTTCTCAGATGTATGGCATTGACTGGGTCATTGTTTGGAAGTATTGAATTGCATCTGTCGAGCAGTTTCCGGAGGGTATCCGCACTAGATTGTTGCTCAAGCTTTTGCGCATTGATAGTGGCCTTGAGATCTTCATATTCGGCTTGGGTAATGAGTACCTTGCCTTCATCCATGGGTGGTTGAGATTTTGCAGCAGTTAACTCGGTATATAACTCGGAGAAAGAACCCCCTTGCTTGAATTTCCTATAAGCAAGAACCCTTGCTGAATCAGCCAAACAAGTAATAGGGTCATGTCCTTCATCACCGCATCTACCACAAAACATCTCAATAGCTTGGACTTGGTGTATTTCACCCAAATTCCCCGTTTCTACCACATGAACTTCTTCAACAACAGTGTCCCTCCTTCTCTCCGCTCTAGGATTACCGTAGCTAGCAGAATGGATGGCCGTATTTTCAATAAGTTGCCACCCTTCATCATCCTCCACATTAGTTTGGAATCTCCCTCGTGCAGCAACATCCAGAACCATTCTTTGCTCATAAAGCAACCCATTGTAAAATTGGTTGCACAAAAACCATTGCTCAAACCCATGATGCGGAATTGAGCGAACTAACTTCTTGAACCTGGCCCATGCTACACTCAAATCTTCAGTAGTAGATTGAGTAAAATTCGTGGTCTGGCGGCGCAGTGCATTGGTTCGCAGAGGAGGAAAATGCCGTCTATAGAAGGCTAGAGCTAACAAACTCCAATCTTTAACCCCATCAGCCTTCCTATCTAAATCTCTCCACCAATCCTTAGCGTCATCAGTCAAGGAAAAAGGAAAAAGGTATTCCTTTACCTTGTCTTGTGTCACACCAGCAACTACAGGAATGGCGGAACAGTAGTCTGTAAATATCTCAACATGCCTAGCTGGGTCTTCATCTACCATATCCCCGAATAAATTCCGCTCCACTAAACTGTAGTAGGACGGAGGTATTGTGAAGGTACCCTCATCAGCAAGAGGGAGGGTAGTTCCCTTAGGTAGAGTCTCAGCACTGGGCTCAGAATGACTCGCAATCTTAGGCATCCTGCAGAGAAATTTTAGCAGCAGCAGGTTCAAATGGTCCTCTTTTAGGATTTATACCTGCAAATACTAAACACTAACTCAAATATGAGAACAGTCTCAAGGAATAAATCCCTCGAGACTAGAGACAAACTAAAGAAAGCTACAAAATTACACCGTGTCCCCGACAACGGCGCCAGAATTTGATGTGGTCGTTATACACCAAAAATAAAACCTAAGTCTACTAACTAAGAAGATAGCGGAAGTAGGGTCGATCTCCACATGAAGGAAACTAATTAACTGAAATCTAAATCTGCAAGTAACAATCTGGGGGGTTTTGAAATTGGTTTTAACTAAACTAAATAAGATTAAAGGAAGAGAAATAAAGATAGGAATTAATACGAAGTAAATCAGATAAAGAGAGAATATGCTAGGATTCGGTCTACTGCAGTTAGGGCTGAGCACGGATCGGATATCCGATCCGAACTGACTTTCGGATCGGATATCCGTATCCGAAATTCCATTTTTTCACTATCCGATATGCGATCCGAATCATTCGGATATCCGAAAATTAATATCCGAAATTTTCGGATCGGATATCCGAATATCCGTTATCCGACCCATTATAAATAAACTGCTTGTTTGTTTTTTAAATTAAATAATAACCATTTATTTATGTTTTATCATGTCACTCTTTTTTTTTTTACAGAAGACACATTATACATGGACCGATTACATGTAAGAAATTTCACACACTATTAAATATGCTTTAAAGTTTAAACTATACCCAGAATTAAAACAAAAGTCTGATTTCAACAAAACCCTTCCTCGTCTTTTTCTCATGCCGTCATTGGTGTCTTCATCTTGAAGGTTGATGACGAGAATTTAATAGATCTTGTGATATGTGCATCTATTCATAATTTCACTGATAAAGAGTGTGATGTGTAGAGATTTGGGTGAATAACAAAATGAAGATAAGGAAATCTGAAAATGTTAAATGGGATGGGTAAAAATAAAAATTGATAATATTGAAAATCTTACCCAAATAATCTGACAAACAAGGATTAAAAACATAAAAATGCTTAATATAAACGTATGAAATGATGAAGATCTATAAAAAATGAGTAATTTGTGGATAATGTAATGGGAGAGAGGGAGAGTGGGTCAAGAATTTAAAATGGTGAGGTAAAAGAGCAAAAAAGCTGCTGGAAAAGAAGAGAATTAGGTTTGTAGTGAAAACATTACATGATATTTGTAATATATGTAAGTAATAATGGGCTGTGTAATGGACTAACTAAGCCCAAAGTTAAGAATTCTCATAAAAATGCATATTTGTAAATTTTCGAATCGGATACGGATATCCGAAAATTTTTAAACTGTTATCCGATATCCGATTCGTATCCGAAAGTTTCGGATCGGATATCCGATCCGAATGCAACTTTCGGATCGGGTATCCGCTTTTTCGGATCGGATACAGATCGGATATCGGATCGGTTCGGATAATCGGATTTTTTTGCTCAGCCCTAACTGCAGTATCGGCATCTACGGGTCAACTAAGTTAGCCAATCTATCAATGAGAAGGGCAAAGGTTTTCTCCTCTCGGTCTCAAACCACCCTAGGGATTTTCCTAATTAACTTTCGCCCTCTTAGGAGTCACCTATCAATTCTAAGCAAGCCTTCCCTTCCAATCTCTCGATCCAGGTCGGGGTTAACTACCTACCCTAGTCTCCTGCGTGCACTCATTCGACTAAACCTCAATTAAATTGCTTAGACTGATTCTCATATTCAAGACTAACTAAAATAATCTATCCTAACATGCCTCTACTACAGTTTCCTTCATCCCAACATACAAGAGAATTAGCTACTCATGTTATTAACGATGCTAATAAAGACGATTGAACATATGACGATAGACATAATAAAATCGCAATTAACAAGCATGAACAATAACAACGCAGCAATTAAGGAGAGTAAACAGTAAATAAGACTAAAATAAGGATTAAGAATAAAAGAGAGAAAGTAGTTTACAATCTTAGCAATCCGGCGTAAAGAACAATCCACGTCGAATAATCCGAATGAAAACCAAAGATTAAAAGTTCAGAAACTAATGAAAGATTAATGTCTGCTAATTACTGAAATAATAATAACTCCTCATAATAACTGAATCCCTAATGACGTAAATAAGAGTCATATATAATGTCTAACATGACTCTAAACCCTAATTAAGCTATGGACTTAAAACCCGTGATAGGATCCACTCGATCGAGGGAAATTACCCTTCGATCGAGGCTTTTATTCATGGAAATCAGTCGATCGAGTAGCCATTCTACTCGATCGAGCAACTGGTCTACAGCTCCTACTCGATCGAGAAATATGCAGCTCGATCGAGATCTTCTGGCTTCAACTCACCTCGATCGACCAAATGCATAGTCGATCGAGGTCTTATGGCATAGTACATAGTGTGAGTCATGAATTTGGGCTTGTTTGTGAATGGTTTCACGCTTCCCCATGCAAGAGTTCCTATCCCGATCCTTCCATTCTCCTAAATGCATGCAAAGTGGACTGTTTTGGCTCGGTTTCCGCTACTACGCAGCTTGTACCTACAAAATGGTAATGAAAGTACAAAGTAGCCAAATAGGGGCATATGGTGATATAATATCACTTAAATGACATAGAAATGCATGCATAAATGGACTAAAAAGTTTATATAAAATACACGCATCACCTTCTTCTAGTGAGGATACTCCCATATCCTTACCATCCAGAGAAATTATCTCTTATTCTACTATTTACTCAAATGTTCCTATATCTATCGCGGGTACTATCTTTCCCGCTAATCTTCTTAAGTTTCCTCTAGGAGAGTTCGATGTAATCCTAGGTATTGATTGGTTAGCGTTATACCATGCTAGATTCGAGTGTAGAGATCAAAAGATTTATTTAAAGAGTCCTTTAGGAGTTATAATAACCCATAAGGGATCTCATTCCCGAGTAGGTGTGTCTTTGATTTCCGCAATGAAGTTGGTGAGTATGGTAAGAAAGGGTCACCAAGCATACTTGTGCATTGTGACTTCTACAACTACCTCCTTACCGAATATTGAAGATGTACCTATAGTTCGTGAATTTGTTGATGTATTCCCCGAAGATTTGCCTGGGATCCCTCCCGAGCGTGATGTTGAGTTTTCCGTTGATCGTGTACCTGGTTCCGGACCCATAGCCAAAGCTCATTACCGTATGGCTCCAACCGAGTTGAAAGAGTTAAGGAAGCAACTTGATGATATGATTGAAAAAGCTTTCATTCGACCAAGTGCCTCGCCTTGGGGTGCTCCAACCGAGTTCGTGAATTTGTTGATGTATTCCTTGAAGAAAGATGGTTCTATGAGGCTTTGTATTTATTACCGTGAGTTGAACCGAATTACAATCAAGAATAGGTATCCTTTGCCAAGAATTGAAGATTTGTTTGATCAACTAAAGGGTGCTTCTACTTTTTCCAAGATTGATTTGAGATCCGGTTATCACCAAATTCCCGTTCGTGATGCCGATATTCCGAAGACCTTGACAAGTGAGTACCTTGACAAGTGTGTACCTTGACAAGTGTGTGGATCAAATGCTCCCGCTATTTGTTGATGTCACTTTAAGTTCAAGGTGATGCCATTTGGATTGACCAATGCTCCCGCTATTTTTATGGATCAAATGAACCGCACATTTAGTGAGTACCTTGACAAGTGTGTGGTGGTGTTCATTGACGACATCCTTATTTTCTCCAAGACTGAAGAAGAGCATGGTATTCATCTAAGGACTATTTTGAGTGTCCTCCGTCGTCAAAAGTGGTTTGCCAAATTCTCCAAGTGTGAATTTTGGTTACCTAAAGTGTCCTTTCTTGGGCATGTAATTTCTAAAGAAGGTGTAATGGTGGATCCTTCTAAGATTGAAGCTGTGGTGGATTGGAAGAGTCCGACCGATGTTAGAGAAGTTCAAAGTTTTCTTGGTTTAGCTGGTTACTACCGTAGATTTGTTAAAGATTTCTCAAAGCTTGCTAGACCGATGACTCAATTGTTGAAGAAAGAAACCAAGTTCGTATGGAATGAAGCTTGTGAAGCCACTTTTCAAGAGTTAAAGAAAAGGTTGACTACCTCTCCAGTGTTGACTTTACTTGAAGATGGTGTAGACTTTGATGTCTATTGTGATGCTTCTAAGATGGGATTGGGTTGTGTACTTATGCAAAGTAGGAAAGTGATTGCTTATGCCTCGAGACAGTTGAGAGTTCATGAAGTGAACTACCCTACTCATGATTTGGAATTAGCCGCCGTTGTCCATGCCTTGAAAGTATGGAGACATTATCTTATTGGTGTTCATTGTCGTATATTCACCGATCACAAAAGTTTGAAGTACATATTTACTCAAAAAGAGTTGAATATGAGACAAAGAAGATGGTTGGAATTGGTGAATGATTATGATTTTGAGTTGTTGTACCATGAAGGGAAGGCTAATGTTGTTGCCGATGCTATTAGTAGGAAATATTCCCATTCCTTGAATGCTATGTCGGTATTACCCGTTGATCTTTGTATTGAGTTTCGAAAGTTGAAGTTGGAATTCGTGGATTGTGGATTTGATTATGTTGGTGCTATGACTGCCGAACCTGTTTTTCTCCGTGAGATCCGCGAAAGCCAAGTTGATGATCCTACCTACAAGTCTATTCAAGCCAAACTTCTAGTAGGAAAAGCTAAAGACTTCAATATTGATGACAAAGGTGTTCTTCGTTTCCATGACCGTTTGTTTGTGCCTAATGCTCTTGACTTGAGAAAGTGAGTTCTTGATGAAGCTCACCTTTCCCCTTATTCTATTCACCCCGGAGGTGATAAGATGTATAAAGATTTGAAGCTACAATTTTGGTGGACGAATTTGAAAGGGGATGTTGTGTCTATGTTGGAAGATGTCTTACTTGCCAACAAGTAAAGATTGAACACAAGAGGCCCGGTGGATTGCTACAACCTTTGAATATTCCACTATGGAAGTGGGAATCTATTTCTATGGATTTTGTCATGGTTTTGCCAAGGACCGTTGGAAGTAAAGATGCCGTTTGGGTTATTGTTGATCGTTTGACTAAGAGTGCTAGATTCATCACGATCAAAGAGACTTGGAGTTTAGATCGTCTAGCGAAAGCCTATGTTGATGAGATTGTTAGATACCATGGTGTTCCCAAGGAGATTATATCCGACCGAGATCCGAGGTTTTGTTCGAGATTTTGGAAGGCCTTACAAGAGGCCATGGGTAGTAAATTGTTGATGAGTACCGCATTTTATGCCGCTACCGATGGTCAGACCGAGAGGACTATTCAGACATTAGAAGACTTGCGTAGGGCTTGTGCACTCGACTTCCAATCTAGTTGGGAAAAGAGTCTACTGTTAGTGGAGTTTTCTTACAACAATAGTTATCATACCTCGATCAAGATGGCTTCTTATGAAGCTCTTTCTGGAAGAAAATGTCGAAGTCCTATTTGTTGGGATCAATTGAGTGATGTTCGTGACTTAGGTCCCGATGTTCTTGGTGAAACCATTGATCATGTGAAGGTCATTCGTGATAGAATGAAAGTCGCTCAAGACCGACAAAAATCTTATGCCGATATCCGAAGAAGACCGTTAGAATTTGAAGTTGGAGATAAAGTATTCTTGAAAGTATCTACGATGAAGGGTGTTAAACGGTTTGGTGTAAAGGGTAAATTGAGCCCGAAATACATTGGACCCTTTGATATTGTGAAAAGGATTGGTGCTGTTGCTTACAAGTTGGACTTGCCCCCGAATTTGGCTAAAGTTCATGATGTATTCCATGTTTCTCAATTGAGAAAGTACGTTAGTGATCCAAGCCATGTTTTTCAAGCGGAAATGCCCGAGCTTGAACCGAATTTGTCCTTTGAAGAGAAGCCGATCCGCATCCTAGATCGCAAGGATAAGAAGTTGAGAATTAAAGTGGTGCCTTTAGTGAAAATCTTGTGGAGATGTGCTAATGTTAAAGACGAGACGTGGGAAACGGAAGCTTCTATGCGTATTAAATATCCAAGCCTATTCGATTAAGGTATCTTTCTTTTGCTGAGTTTTCGAGGGCGAAACTTTTTAAAAGGTGGGGTGATTGTAACACCCGCCAATGTACCCTATTTTTATAGTAAAAATATTATAAAATATTATACGAATACTTTTCAGCGAAATTTAGTTTTAGTTTAGAACTAAATTTTCCGTGTCTAATTTAGAATTTCCGACTTCGTTTTCGGACTTTACGCGAGATTTCAAGTAAGTTACATCTTAAGGCGTAATGGGCTTTTTCCATGAATTTTCCACTTACTCCCTCATATACTCGCTTAAACCCTAAACTCCCTCACTTTCAACCTACTCTTCTTCCTCACCAAGTAACCACCCAAAACCCTAACCTGCATATTTGATCAAGCTTATTATCGTCACTACTCCTTCATTTCTCGCTCAAATTCTCTAAAGTTCGTCTTATTCTTTCCCTCTCATCGTCCTCAATCTTAATTGGTAATAAAATTACCGTCTTTCTCGCTTTTCAATTTATCCGTCTTTCTCAAAGGTGAATTATATTCATCTTTTGTTGTCTAATTGTAGGTGGTGACCTCCAAGACCCCGACAAGGACTACTACTTGATAGAAGAGGACCTCGACGAGGATTGAAGACGCAAGAAGGTAACGGTGAAGGGTTACTCGATATCTTTACGTGTTTTAATGTGTTTTCTATGTTAGTAATCGTATTTAGAATAGGATTAGTAATCATAGGAATTGTGTTGTTGATGATGGTTGTTGTTAGTCGATAATTGATAATGAGAATTGATGAATTCTGATGTTAGATGATGTTGTTGTATAATGAGCCTTAGTGAAAATTGTGAATTTCGTGCATAATTGACCCTAGCCTGCCGACCGGCAGCCGGTCAGCTGACCGCCTGGGGAGCGGTTGTATATTATTTATGTTATGTAATATTTTGTGCATGAATTATGTCTCAGCCGGCCGACCGGCAGCCGGTCAGCCGACCGGCTGAGACACACTCTACTTTTCCTTCATTTTCTCATATGATATTGGTCCCAGCCGGATAGCCGGTAGCCGGTCCCTTTGACCGGCTGGGACACGCTGCATTTTGGTTGGTTTTCAGTTGTTACTATGGGTGCCAGCCAGGTAGCCGGCAACCGGTCCCCTTGACTGGCTGGCACACGCTGCCAAATCAATTGTATTTCTTACTTATGTTTTTCAATTATAATATTTCCGATGGTTCGTTTAACGTATAAATTTACGTAATGACTTTAAATATTAATGTTTCGAATATATGATTTTTGTGGGAAAATATCCGTATACATCCCTTTAAATCATTCAGGATTATAATGAAATTATGATTATATGATTAATAGTCATAAACGAAAATGCATAATAAGCGAGAGATTAGAAATAACCTTTAGTCCTTGCTTTAATGGCCTAAGAACAATATCAAAATGATGATATCTCCTAATCGTAGCACCCAAGATAGAATGAGAAATGCCCTTGAATTTGCTCGAATGTTTTTTTGTCAAAAGTTACTGTTAACTTTTTAATTTTGTGATGTGTAGAGATGGAGGTACAAGTGAGAATGAATTAGGGTTAGAAGAAAAAACCAATCTTTCCCCTTGCCTTTTTGTTTCTCACGGCACTACTTAGGGTTTTGGGGAGATATTTTCTCCTCTAATTAACCACTAATGGACCGAAAATTCCAGAGTGAATCTGGACTTTATTTCGGTTAAATTTGCTTTAATATATAATGTGTATTATTATTATAAATGTCATTTGTGTTGTCATGTATTAATATGTCCATACAACATTTTGTAGTCGATACATTAATACCGGTCTGACAACATCTAATATGACAATCGTATAATATATACGTTAATTATAATTATCCGTATAATTATAATTTGCTAATTCAATATAACATTTTATATTCAATTACGAATTAACATTTTAATTCGCATAAGCTTACATTATATATATGCTAATTAAATACAACAGTTTATATTTAATTACGAATTACTTTTAATTCGTCTCAGCTTATATTATTTAATCGTTATTAAATAATCGTCTCATCATCACATTGACTAACCTTTTAGTCAAATACACTGACTAACCTTTTAGTCATATAATAGGGCATCAATATGATTATTTTCTCAAATAATCACATCTCTCAAACACATCCTCTAGGTGTGACTTTTAGGGACCAGTTGATCACCGCCATCTGTATGACAATAACGTCAAACTTATCTAGCAAGCCAACTGTTATTGATGAACGTTAATCAACTGATTATTATACAAAGTATACCTTGTGAACCTACATAGATTTATTTATGTTATTGCACTAACCGTGGAGGACACTGGCTCCAAAAATCTTCGACTTGTCCGTACAAGTATATGTGCGATAACCGATTCTCATATCCATAATAAATTTCTCCCACTCAATGTAAACCAATTTGCAATGTCCGTATTCACAAAGGTCGTATTTTACAAGTGATCAGTATCAAGAGTGGTTTCCCCGACTAGAGAGTAACTTAACTGATAAACGAATCTTTATTCGAGCATGGCCATGCATTTCAGTTACAGCTCCTCGAGTGGCCCTGAGAAATAACATAACCTGATAAAGGTTGGATATTTTCTTCAACTCGAATCTTGCAGATACAACCGCAGTATGAAATGACCCAGTAAAAATCTACTTAGCCTCCTGTTACGGTCGACCATGAGAAAGAAACCAAAGTCACCCAAAAACTGCCTTAATCTCAAGAGACAGTCGATAGTCAAAAGAATCGACTCTAGGAAC
This sequence comes from Heliosperma pusillum, assembly GCA_022085475.1. NCBI lineage: Eukaryota > Viridiplantae > Streptophyta > Magnoliopsida > Caryophyllales > Caryophyllaceae > Heliosperma > Heliosperma pusillum. The sequence continues at coordinate 9,296 of JAIUZE010026294.1, read as the reverse complement.
ACTATGGACGTCCTATCCACGACCTGGCACCTAATGTTCTGAAACATTTAGGACTCCATAACGTTGTCACAAAATTGTCCTGCGAGGTATCATTATAACTCGCATATGTGATCGATCAGTCAACTGTTTGACTTATGGCTCATTGAACCCACCATCAATCGACTTCTTAGAATAATTGCCAGAGTTATCAGTTCATGTAGGCGATTACGGACTAAAACAAATATAATGTAATTCAGTTCACTTTGTGGTGTTCAATGTTGTCAGTACAACCCACATGAAAAACAAAATAAAAAACAATACGATGATTTTATTAATAGTTTTATGAAAAAGATACAGGTGTCTAATCCAGATAAAACAACTAATACAACTCAGGAACACGTTTGATTCCCATGGAAATAACGTGCCCTTCATGCTTATCATATCTCAGTGGTTTAGTGAGAGGATCTGCGACGTTATCATCCGTAGCAATCTTGTCTATCACTATCTCCCTTTGCTCCACGTAATCTCGGATCATTGTGAGCCTTCCGTTGTACATGCCTAGACTTGTTGCTGGACTTAGGCTCCTTAGCCTGGAAGATGGCACCACTATTATCACAATAGATGGTGTCGTCATCCGAACTAGAAACTACAGTTAGTCCCTGTAAGAACTGACGCATCCATATAGCTTCCTTCGCAGCCTCTGAAGCAGCATAGTACTCGGACTCAGTCGTAGAATCTGCTATAACATTTTGTTTGGAGCTTTTCCAGCTGACCGCAGCGCCATTAAGAGTAAACACGAATCCAGACTGAGATTTCGATTCATCTCGATCCGTTTGGAAGCTAGCATCTTTTCTGCGTTAAACCGTTGCGTCTAGCTATTGATCACCCAGCCATACGTCAATACCCAATCCTTAGTCCTCCGTAGGGTACTTAAGATTTCTTACAGCCATCCATGTGTTTCACCTGGATTGCCTTGGTACCGACTCGTCATACTTAATGCATATGCCACGTCTGGACGTGTACATATCATGGCATACATGATCGATCCTATAGCTGATGCATAAGGAACCCGACTCATGCGCTCGACCTCTTCCGATGTCTTTGGTGCCTGAGCTTTACTCAATTGCATCCCAGAAATCATTGGAAGGTTCCTCTTCTTGGAGTTGGTCATGCTGAACCTCTCAAGAATCTTATCTATATAAGACTCCTGACTGAGGGATAACATCCGTCGTGATCTATCTCTGTAGATACGGATCCCCAAACTTCTTTGTGCCTCGCCCAGATCTTTCATCTGGAAGTGGTTCTTTAACCAAACTTTTACCGAAGTTAAGAGAGGTATGTCATTCCCAATCAAGAGTATGTCGTCAACAGACAATATTAGGAAGACAATCTTGCTCCCACTCGACTTGATATATAAGCATGGTTCCTCGACCGATCGAGTAAATCCATTCTCTTTTATCACCTGGTCGAAACGATGATTCCAACTCCGAGAAGCCTGCTTAAGTCCATAGATGGAACGCTTAAGCTTGCATACTTTCTTAGGATTTTTAGGATCAATGAAACCTTCGGGTTGTACCATGTACAACTCCTCCTCCAAATAACCGTTTAAGAAGGCGGTTTTCACATCCATTTGCCAAATTTCATAGTCATAAAAAGCGGCAATCGCTAAGATTATCCGAATGGAACGCATCTACCTACGGTCAAAAATTTCCATCAATATGGCAATCCGTGCACTTGAGTGAAACCTTTTGCCACTAGTCGTGCCTTGTAGGTATCTGGTTGTCCTTCTACAGAATGCTTTATTTTGTAAAGCCATTTGCACTGAAGATGCCGAACCTTATCAGGTAAGTCAACCAGATCCCATACGTCATTCTCATACATAGAGTCCATCTCGGATTTCATGGCGTCAAGCCATAGCTTAGAGTCGGAACAGGTCATGGCACCTTTATAGGTAGCGGGTTCGTTACTCTCTAGGAGTAAGACGTCATCTCTCTCATTCTCCTCGACCATACCAATGTATCTGTCTGGAGGAATAGAGTGTCTACCCGACCTCCCTTTTGGAGTAGGTGTCCTCCACAATGTTGCCACATAATAAATCTGACTTAAGGAAATATAAAATGGGATATTTATTGACTATATATATGATTATCAGTTGATTACGTAATCCATCACGGTAGGCTGACAGAGTTTTGACGTTATTAGTCGTTTTACGGCGGTGATCAACTGATTCCCTTTCGGTCACGCCTAAAGGATGAAATCCAAATAGTAACTAATTGTTTGTATACGATACAGTTAATTAGTACATTACATATATTCGATATGTACGAGAGTTAATTATTAGAAATTGAGTTAAGAACTCAAATTCGATTAAACTTATTTTTCAATTATGCGATAATTGACTAATAAATTTATATCTTATTTTACTACGATTAAATAAGATTTAACTTAGTAATTAATCGTTAAATTACTAAATTAGTTGAGGTTTTGAGATAGAGGTAATTAGTTAATTATATTTACAAGGAGTTGTAAAATAAATTAACTAAGCATTGTGGGACCCATTATATATTGATATCATGGTAAAATATTACTTAAAATGTTAAGTACATATTATTTATTTAATTGAGACATATAATTGTTATATGATCAAATTAACACTTAATTATACAAGATAATTAACCATATGATCAATAAGTATTTGGGAGACAAATATCAAAAATCAAAATGGACCAAACTAGGCCATGATGGCCGGTTATGGTTGTAGTTACATGGTGATGATTGTTGTTCTTGTTTTCACTCTTTAGTTACAAATTGAAAGTGACATTTCAAGTAGAAATAATCATCACATATACTACAACACTCCACTCTAATGCATGTGATCAAATTGAACAAAATAAGAGTCCTTTTATGGACAAGATGGTCCGGCCAAAGTGGCCTTATAATGAACAATGGTTGTTCAACCATTGTTCATTTTTCATCACTTCATTTTTGTGCAATTTTACACTTCTCTCTAAAATCCTTCCTCTCACTAAAAACTCTCATATACTAATATTTCTTAAGTATTACTAGTGTAGTAATATAGTCTAATATTAGTAGTATATCATCTATCTTATGAACTAGTTAATAATAAGGGTAGATTATTTGGTGTCATCTTGGTGCAACTTGAAGGAGGTCTTCTAGTTTGGAGATTTCTTGTTCATCCATATTATTAGCTCAAGAACAACAAGAAGGAGTTCTTGTTGTGCCCATATTATTTCCATATCAATGTAGGAGGAAATTTCTTCTCTTATATAAATGTCTTTATATTTGCTTGCATGTTACATAGATCATTATAAACTAAATTAATAAGTAATTTAGTAAATAACTAGAGGAGTCTAATTAAGGTCTATGGACTTTCATGTGGTATCAGAGCTAGCTTGTAGCATGCATGTTCATTTTGGACAATTTTGTTAAAGTTATAAGATAACTAATAAATCAAAGATTTTGAGTTAAAATACGATTCTGACAAAACTTTTTGGTGCATGTATACCTACTGACCTCAAAATATTTGTGGTCAAATTTAGTGATTTTAGGGATTAAGTTGCTGTTTATTTTGATTTTTGGCGTTTAAACCGAGTTAACATGCATTTTATGAGTTAAAAGTTAACTAAAAATAGTTATATGTTGATTCTGGCCATGAAATTTTAATATGATCTCACATGCATTTCTTACATATTGTATGTAAAATTTCGTGACTTTTACTTATGTATTGCATGTTTATTGATTTTTATACGATAAAAGTCGATAATATGAGATTATAATGTTCATAAAATTGAAACGTCCATTTCTGGTCTTGAAAATTTTTTGTACATTTTACATTCTGATTTTGATACTCTTGGTGAAATTTCATAATTTGTTTCACTGTTTTACTATATCTAATGTTTTTATTTGATAAAACCATTAAATAAAAAGCTATTTGTTCATAAAATTATTTTAAATTTTTTGAGCAAATGTTTTTTATTTTTATAGTTCCTGGAATTGTTCCAGAATGTAAAAAAAATTTTGGTTTCAAATTTTATGATGTTTATATTTTATTTTGGTTTTATTTCATAATTGTTATGATTAAACCGTAATATTTAGCAAATGAAATCAAATCGATCTAATTAATTACCAACAAAATTAGTAGTGACTAATTTTGAGTTCTAAATCAGTTTAGTTAATTATTTTGAATTTAAATGAGATTTAAAAGTTGATAGTGATTTTTAATGGTTAAAAATCAATAAATCCCGGAAAAATCGAGCTACAATGAGCATGAATGAATTTAGGACGATTTTGGCATGAATTTTGCAGAAATTTATTTTATTTATGGTTGAATGAATGAATGTCATTTATTTAATAATTTATGCAAAGTTTGTACCTAGTATGGCCTAGTTATTTTTATTGTTATTACCCGTAATGTAAGGGATTAACGGTTTGGTTGTAATTTTATTGCGATCTCGTATCGCCGGTTTGTATAATTTAATAATTTTATTTTATAGTATAAATGTATAATAGGAATTTGTATATTTGTATATTTGTAATTATTTTTATGAAGACCGGTGACTCCCTCAAGACGGTGCCATTTTGGAAGGTGTTCAAGTGAAGAGGCAAGGGACCAAGGAGTTGGTTTCCGAATTTGTAACTATCTAGTTAATTTTGATTAGATAGGTGGCCATACTAGGATTTTATTGTTGCTTGATTGCTTGCTTTATTTCCGCTCATGCCAAAATCGTCACACATGCATTTAATTTACCGTTATTGTCAATTCAACGTTATTCACAATTCACCGACTTAGTTCACTTATAGGGAATTTATAACTAAATTGACAAGATCTCTCACATATTTAAAAATTGAGATTAGCCTTACCAATTAATAACACCTATGAATCCCGTGTTCATTAGGGCTACCACGCTCGTGGGTCCCTTTTTACCTCGTGTAAGTAGGGTGATACGATCACAAGCTAAAATTGGATTGGACTCAACGAGATAAGCGTTATCTTGGGACTATGAGATGGATTTAGTTGAAATCCGTCAACCAAGAGTTCTAAGTGTAGAATTAGTCAAGTATTGACTTACCATTTTTAGATAAAGGTAGCATGCGATGACTATTTTTGTCTAAAGATGGGTCTTGGAATCACTTATATAATTTCGTGAGGGGTCATTATATGAGTGACTTGTTAAAATTGTTTTACAAGTGAATTATATATAAGCAATGAATGTTTATTTTTCCGTTGATATTTATTTTTATTCGCGCAATGACAATTATTTTTCTTCTATGAACTTATAAATCCGTTCAATCGTGGAAAAAGTTTCCATTATTTTATACGGTAGTATATTGATTGCGATCTTCGTTTAAACCACCGTAGCTAAAGACAAAATGAATTTTATCTTTTGATCCTCATATTCACCATTGAAAATGTCTCTTATGAAGAGTAAATGAATAAGTCACACTTAGTCAAAAGCGTTTTTGAATATTTTGTGACGCCTTCTTATAACAATGGTACATCAAATTTTGCTCCAAAGCAAATATTTGTATTTTGGTATGTCGTCATTATACTCCTTATCGAGGCTTACCTCAAAAGAGGCCAAATCAGTTGGGATGACTAGGTTAATCGATTTATTTGAAATCGTGAACAAACCAAATACCGTAATCACTTCATGAAAAGTTTATCCTTTTGAAGGTAAAACCATGAATGAAATGAAGAATAGTCTTCACAATAATTTCAATATACTTGTCTAAGTAGAGATTCATGAAAGTGAGTGGGAGCACTAAGAATGATGTTTATATTCTTAATTGTTAAGACAAGGTTCAGGAGTAGGTTGGCTCGACTTTGACATAAGGCAAAGGAAAAAGGCAAGACTTTTTTGAATAGTAAAGTCAAAACCCAAGCAAGGTGTCGAACCCAACTTTTGACGATTCTATTTTACAGTGTAGGACACAAGAAAAGAATCTGCCCCAAGTTTTCTAAAAAGTTAGAAATTGGGTGTATTTTTCCACCCATAATATCTATATGATCGACATTTATTTTGCTAAAATGCAAGTTTTGGGTATCAGATACCCATTATGGTTTTCATCAATGTATTCAATGCATATAATAATGACTCGTGCGACGACTAACCATCATTAAATGTCGACCTACAAGGGAAATATAACTATTGTAGTTCTATTTTCATAGAGACATATAAAAGTTATAATGTGATCAATCTAGTCTTGAATTTAGAGGTATACATTAATAAACGTTATTATGTACATGACCTCTAAATAAAGAATATAGTATCCACTTTTGTGTACGACACAAGTGTTTCACTTTTGTTAATAGAACAAGCGTTGTATCTTTTTATGCCTATACTTGGTCAATGGTTATCCCATACCAATCAAAGGTAATTATATTCTTGACCTAAACTAGTAATTACTTGTCATATAGATTGTAAAAGGCTCAAAATTGGTGCCCCTAATCTAATCTTAATTCTGGATTGTGTAGCACATTAAGAGGCTAGTATTGACAACTATCCCTAAACCATCTGATTTTGAATCTTATGGTGCGTGCGAATCTTGTATTCAAAACAAGATGATTCGTGCCCTTTTTATTTAAAAGGAAATCGAACTAGTGAGTTATTGGCCCTATTACATATGAATATGCGTGGTCCAATAACAAACACAACCACATATGGTAATGGCGATTTCACTTTATTTGCCGAAGATTTAAGTAGATATTATATTTGATTCTACTTAATGAGGTGCTATAAGAGATTCTTTGAAAAGTTCAAAGAGTTTCAATGTGAAGTAGTTAACCACCAAGAGTATTAGATCAAGGACTTACGACCAAATCGTAACTAAAATATCTAAGTATTGACTTTGATTTTCACCAAAAGTATTGTGAAATAGTTTCACGAGTTAACTTCTCTAACACGCATTAAGAGATAAGGTGTTGTTAAATAGAGAATCAGAACCTTATACGATATGGTTTTGTCTTTGTCAAGTCAAACTGAGCCATTTGACTAACCTTGGGATCTTAATATTTTTGTCTGCTATTTCTTTTCCAACGATATCTAAGCACATTTATAACAGTCGGATTTTATTTCATATACGATATGGATAGGTAGCGTACCTAATTTATAAGTTATCCGAATGAAACAAGTGCTCAATAATCCTACATTGACCACGAGAACAAAGCGTTTGTGACTCGTGATGCTGTCTTTCAATAAAAATACGATTATTTCTTGATAAGACAGAGTGGGAGAAAATGTTTCAAGAGCCACCAACTGAGCATATGGTCCGGAAAAAGTTTTCCTCATTGCTTGTTCAGTAGTTGTTTCTTCGGAACCTAGGAGGTCAGGTGGAATTTTATCACTCCTTAATAGCGATGAATTCTAATCTGTGACTTATAAAAGACTGTTTCTAGTCCTAACTTCTTGCTATGGCTTAGAGTCATGTGATTCGTAATGGACTCCATGCATTATGGTCAGGTATGTGACCTGGTAAATTTTAATTGAAGAAGTACGACCTCTTAAATAATAATTGATTTTTAAAGATCGAAATTTGCATGGATGAACATTAAAATGTTTTCAAAGATAAATGGGTAGGCAAAGAGTTTTGCACCAACCTTAATTCTTCGATCCATTCGAATATATTTAGCGATTACAGCATATCATAATAGTATGATGTCAATTGGACCACAAGGACCACCTTCTTGAATACGATTCTAGAAGAGGTAGTATATTTTATATTCACCTGTGGGTTCGTAGATCTTAACTATCCTAAGTTAATTTGCAAGCTTAAGAGGATGTCTTAAGTAAGCACTAAAGAGTTGGAATTAGTGTGTCAATCATGTCATAAAATATTTCTCGATATCTCGAGGAATAATGTTTATACATGAAGTTTAGTGGGAGTAATATGGTTTTCATCAGTCTTATATGTGGAGACATATTGATCATTTTAGATGATGGAAGATTTTGGAGAAGTAGAATACATCTTTTAGATATCTGGATTTATGGAGATAAATCTAAAAGGATATTAGCATTGAGTCAAAATTCTTATATTGATAATATCTTTGACTAGTTCAAGGAAGTTGAACACATCATAATTGATTCCTTTTGCTTCCGCTGCGGGATAAATTATATACGCTATGATGTATACTCAATCCGACATTTCGCATGCTTTGAGTATGACGAATCATTTGCAATCAAATCCAAGTGAGAGTCACTTGATAGCCATAAAGAACATCCTTAGTACTTGCGAAGGACTAAAAGATATGTTCCATGTGTTTGGAGTTTAAAATGAGTTGCGTGTAAGGGTTACACAGACTTCAGTTTCCAAACTGATCAAAGTGATTTTAAATCACGAGCTGGCTGTGTTTTATGGAAGATTTATCTGTTGGAAGAGTTCCAAGCAGAAAAGACTATTGGAAAGGTTCCAAGTAGGAGTGACATTTTAAAACATAAATGTCATGTATCCGCTGGAAATGTTCCAGGCAGTTTATCATTGCGGATTTCACAACGGAAATGGAGTACATTGCGTCATATGATGATGCATATGAAGGTAGCTTGGATTGGACTGTATTGGAGGGACTAGAAGTAGTTCCTGTAGTTGTATATCCTATCCCATGATACTGGTAAAACAGTGGGAGCTACATTTAGGCCAAGAGTCCTAAGTCAAGATTCAAACCTAGACGCGTACTCATAAAGTTTTATGTAATATGAGATTACGTAGACAAAGAGAAATAGCAATCAGAACGATGGGAAAGATGCAAGTATTGCTAATCCATTAGCCATGCATTTTGCACGCTGAACATGATAGTCATGTCATTTCAATGGGATTGAAATATATACCTGAATTGCTAGAGATTATGAGATATGAAATTATTGATAGCGTATCAATTTTTCCAAATTTTTGATAATCGCATTCATTGTTAGAGTTTCATTAAAAACTCCTTTATTTAGTTTGACTAAATTTTAATACTTTGTTTATCCGAATTGGTTGAAAGAAAGGTTGAACCCAATTCAAGTGAACAGGATGAACTTAGTATTTTGTCCCTAGTCACTCAATGAGGTGACGTCTCGAAATGACTAGAATGTAAGTCGATCGATGGTTGGTTCAGCACCATGGGGTCATGGAGATGACTGGTCGTTTACATAGACAGACTGTATGACACTCTGTCGGACATTGACATTGTAGAGACCCTTAAATCAATTATTTGATGCCTGGTCGTGGCAGGGTCTTCTATCTTATTCCTATAAGTCGATTCTTTTGACTGGCTACCGTCTATCTGAGTCGGTGCAGTTTCCGATTGGTTTTGGTTGATG
>JAIUZE010026293.1:0-13723 GCA_022085475.1 Heliosperma pusillum | reverse complement strand
TAAACCTTTTCTTGTCCTCAAGCAAATATAACAAACAATACCAGGACAAGGTTGCAAGCATTGGCTACTACACCATCAAGAAACAAATCTCAACATAAAGCTTTGGAAACATAATGAATCATAACCCAAAAACAACGTGGGCAAGAATGATACATAAACATGGCTGAGATTTAGATAACGGCGTAGCACAAAAAATTTCACTATAGAATTTTCGGCTCTTGCATGATCTTTTGACAAATGGACTCTCACGGCACACTCGAACACTCATGTATGTAAAAGGTGATATCTTTATGTGTAAATGTTTTTGAGACACTCACCTATCTACGACTTATGAAAATGTGTCCGCAGTCTAATATGGTAAACAATTCAAAACACAAGTCAAAGATCACAATGCACATAGAAAAGAAGCCGAGAAATAAGAAGAAGGCTTTGGGAAATGGGTGAAAGGTGGACAAATAGTTATGGTCAATGTGAAGGTTAGAATGAGCTAGCAACTGACCAATGATAAATGAATACTCAATCCAAACTTTTGGTTAATTCCCCAGAAGACGAAAAACGAAGCCAGAAGTAACAATTTGGCTTTTTACACACGGAACACAAGGGTAAACTCCTTCTAAATATAGACTTGACATTTTGAGGAGATACTCACAACTTCTTCTCTTATTTCTTTTTCTTTCTTTTTCAATTTCTTTTTTTTTTCTTTTTTTATTTCTTTTTTCCTTCCTTTTTTTTTTCTTTTTCTGAACATAACATTGCTTCTTGAACATTTTTCGTTTTCCAAATTCACTTTGACAAATAAGAACAAATCTTCTCAAAAGATCACCCATACACCATAGTCTAGCTACTAGCTCAAAAGGTAGGCATTTTTTATCTGTAACTATTATTTCGTGAAGCATTTGTATGAAGGAATTTTCTTTGAGGTGTAATTCAAAGTGAAAAAGGCTTCAAATCTTAGTGAATCATGAATGCAATGCTTATAGGAATGAAATGAGAACCATACTTATGCGTTTTGACATGACACACATCACAAGGAGAACTACACACACCTAAATGAGACTGGGTATGGATGTACCAGCCTAAGGAGGTTCTACCTTACAATATATGTAACTTTCCAAATGTCAAGATCAAGCGTACTCATCTATAGTTTCATTCCATGCCTACTGTGTACAAGACTTCCCCATGTATGCACAATTCAATAAATATTGAATCATTATCTTTTGAAAGTTCTAAGTTTGGGAAATGTAACATGATAGCATAGTAAACAGGCAAGCAAAGCATGAAAATCATTCAATTGTGTTCAAAATCTTTAAATTCTCTCAAAAATCTTCTCTTTCCTTTATTCAAAATTTGAAAAATGATCAACTAAAATGCAAAATGGGAAAATGCAATCCCTTCCCCAAGCTAAACATCACATTGTCCTCAATGTGAGCACAAAGACAAAATAAGCAATGAGATGCTTAAAGGGGAAAAGGAAAAATGAAAGAAGAGTGAAGCTTACTAGTCATCGCGGACTCCCCCAAGCTAGTCTTTTGGACTTGACAAGGAAGGTCTTTATAGATTCTTCAAAAACTCTTTCATCTGAAAAATAAATCCTAATAATGAAAAAGGAAATACAAAAAGGAAAATGCAAAAAGGAAAAGGAACACGGGTTGCCTCCCGAGAAGCGCAATTTAAAGTCTTGCTAGACTCCACTTCCTTCTTTGAAATCATCCTTTATCTTTAAGCTCACTATCATCCAAGCTTGTCATCATAGCCTGCTTTACATTCTCCATCCATGCTAAGCTTTTCCGAAAATAGCCCCTTCTAGCACTTTTAGCAGTAGTGCTTTTAGTATGATCACCTGCAAGAGAATCAACACTAACCTGTGCCTCCAGCGGATCTGTCAGTAAGGATCGAGGCATAGAAGAAACAATAGCAGAGTCATCAACCTTAAGCACATAACATGAGTCTTCTAGCACAGGACTCCTAACGGTGGAGTTTTTACTAAAGGTCACCTTGTCATCTCCTATCTCTAATGTTAGCTTCCCATTCTTGACATCAAAAACCGCACTAGTGGTGTGCAAAAAGGGTCTTCCCAAAATGATTGGGATTTGAGAGTCTTCGGTCATGTCAAGTACTAGAAAGTCAACGGGAATGAAAGACTTACCAACTTTGACGGGCACATCTTCTAAAACACCCATAGGTTGTTTTAGAGAACGGTCCGCCATTTGCAAAGTAATATTAGTGCATTTCAAAGCACACATGTTAAGTTTTTCAAACATAGAAAAGGGCGTGACACTTACACTAGCACCCAGGTCGCAAAGGGCCTTATCAATGGTATATGTGCCTATAGTGCAAGGGATGGAATAACTACCAGGGTCCTTAAGTTTTGGTGGAGACTTATTTTGCAAGAGTGCACTACACTCTTCAGTGAAAGCTATGGTCTTAGTCTCATTGAAGGATCTCTTCTTTTTGAGGACTTCCTTCATAAACTTGGAATAAGAAGGAACTTGGGAAATCAACTCAATGAAAGGGATTGTTACATTTAAGTTCTTGACGACATCAAGGAATTTACCATACTGTGCCTCCTCCTTGTGCTTGGCTAATCTTTCGGGAAATGGGACCTTGATCTCAATAGGAATCTCGGGCTCTTTCCCTTTTGACATGGGCACCTCATTCTCAACATCAACAACCACGGGCTCATCATTATGCTTACCACTTCTCGAGGAAATGGCATTTACAGTTTCGTGAGGTTGGTAACATTGTGAAGGCAGCTGCCCTTGCTCTTGGTAGGTATTAGAAGAGGCATAGTGGGAAATTTTAGCTTCCAACAATTTGATGGCGGCATCCTTAGCTTGATCGCTCTCTTGGAATTGAGCTATCATAGTGTCTTGCCTTTGAGCTAATTGCAGAATCATGGCTTCAATTTTACTTACACCATTGTCACTCTGTTGAGATGTAAAGGATTGAATTTGTTCTAGCTTTTGTGTGAGAAGGGCTACTTGAGCTTGTAAAAGCGTTAAAGTGGGGTCCTCTTGCCTAGATTTTGATGGTATGGAGCGGGAATTTCTATATTGAGAATCGTGAATTGCCATGGATTCAATGGTAGTGTGGGCATTTTCAACATTGATTTGATCAAATCTTCCATTGTTAGCAGAATCCAGGATTCGACGGGACTCTATATAACACCCATTATAGAATGTTATGGCAAGGAGCCATGAATCTAACCCATGATGAGGACATTCTCTTTGCAAGTCCTTGTATCTCTCCCAAGCTTCATAAAGGCTCTCATCATCCCCTTGTCGGAAACCAGTGATTTGACTTCTTAGCAAAGCGGTCTTCTCTGGGGGGAAGTACTTTTGGTAGAAGGCAAGAGCTAAGCTCTCCCAATCTGTGATACCTAAAGTAACCTTATCAAGGCTATTAATCCACAACTTTGCCTTACCCTTCAAAGAAAATGAGAAGAGCATCTATCTAATTTGCTCTTGGGTGACTCCATTTTGTCTTATAGTGGAGCAATAGTCACATAAGTTTTGGATGTGAAAGTTGGGATCTTCTGTGGCATTGCCACTAAATTGGCTTCTTTCTATAAGGTTAATGAAGGATGGTTTGATTTCAAAGTTTTCGGCTGTTATTTGGGGTGTAGCAATACCTCTTGGAAGTGTTTCTGCGGTGGGTTTGGAATGGTCTGAAATTCGAACCATTTCCGAATGTGAAAGTGAAGATGGAATGAAGATTGAGTGGTTTTTGTGAATGGAGGTGAGAATGGATCTTCTTCTCCTTCAAGATTAGATAGAATATCCGAGTATTTCTCACGAATACGATCTAAACTTGAAATATCAGAAGCTTTTGAAATTTCGTTGAATAGCTTTAGATTCCTACGCAGAGTTCTTTCTAGTTCGGGGTCTAAAAAGATAGAGGTCCCTAGTCTAGAAGATCTGGGCATAAGATTGAAAAACTAAGATGAAAAATCAAGAGAGGTCTAAAGGAATTTCGGTTCCTAAAGACTAGATAAAACTAATTGCGATAAAAATCACAAGAAACAGGAAAACTAAACCGTGCTCCTCGGCAACGGCGCCAAAATTTGATCGGGCCTGTCGCAAGCCCAATACAAAGATAAATTACCCAGACTAGGCTAATAACAAATTAATGTAATTAGGGAAGTAGGGGGCGATCCTCAGGGAGATGGTGTTTCCTATGGAATGTGAATTGTCTCGCAATTGAGTTCTATCTAATGATTATCTGGGTTTTGAGATTTTTGATATCTAAACTAATATAAAGCATAAATAAAAACAAAATAAAAATAGTAAAGCAAGCAATGAAAAGCATCTAGGGAAGTAGGTTCACACATGTAGATTGATATATTGATGAAATTGGATTTAGGATATGCAAATAGTTCATTGAGCGTTCGTAAGAATGGTGTGTTCATTACAATCATAGATCAGATGGTCTAGCAGACTTTTAGTGCGATTTACTAGGTCTTAATCTACCATGTCATGCTTTGTCTATTCAATTCCTGTATATCTACCTTGGAAAAGAATTCCATACTAGTCAAATGATTTTAGCTAAAAATCGTTAACTTATCGTTACAATCCAAACATGCATAGACACAATGTTTTAAAGGCACAATTCCTTTATCCAATTAACATCTTTTAATCAATCTAACATGACTACCCTACACCCTAGAAAGGATGACTACTCACTCATGATGATATCTATGTCTAAAATGATATTAACAATGAAAACTAGGATAGACATGGTTATTTGGTTTTGACTTTTTATATGGTGATAATAACGACGCTAATTGATAATCTAGGAAATGAAACAACGATTATAACGGTACTAAAATGAATCTAAGACAATGTGTAAAGCGAGTAACAATCAAACGGAAAACAATAAGAACATTAAACAAGGGATAAAATAGAAATACCTATATGACGATCGATGATGATAATGATAACAATAATAGAAAAATCCTTGCACATAATAAACGATCCTTGAATTACAACACTTGTACCCAACAAAGTAGACTACAAAGATTGAAACTCTTATTAATCTAAGCTACGATTTTGATGTGAAATGGACAGAAATAAACTAAGAACTAAAGACTAAAGAAGAAGAAAATGAGAGAAGAGAAACTAGTTTTCCCTTCCTCCTAATCTAAAGAGGAAATGTAAGAAGAGAAGAGAAGAGGATTGTAAGAAAGGTGTGTTGAGATGAGAGGCTAGATGATCTATTTATAGTATTAGGGTTTTGTGGAGAAGAGGTCGGCATTAAACACATAGGACAAAAGTAGGAAGAAGACGCCGTTTTCTCGAAGCAGCACAAAAACCCGATCGGGTACACACTTCCCCGATCGGGTAAGTGGTCATCCAGGTCCTTTTGACTAACGTTTCATCTTCCTTTGCTTTGACTTGACTTCCAAAATCCCCTTTGACCTCTTGAGTCGGGTTTGTTGATAGGGTTTGATGTAAGGCAATGAATTCTTCCGCCTAAATGATTGATCTTCCGACAACTACGAAACTGTCTTTGCTTCTTCTCTCTTTCGAATTAGTGAACCTTCTTGAAATACCTTTCACTTGGTTAAGCTTGCTTCTCCGAATCGTCGGGTTCTAGGCAAATGCTCGGGAATATAGGAAAAGGGCGTAGAAACGTCACTTTCCCTACAAAACATGTTAGAACATAGGAATTCGCCTAGAAGACGATATTAGCTCATAAAGTGGCTTAACAAAGCACAAATGACATACAAAACTGAGCTAAATTGGGGGTTAAAACCATACAAATATTCACTTATCAACTGCGGATAAAACAAATAAAAGACATCAGTAGGGTAAGAACAGTAGGCATACATAGCAACATCAATATAGCAGCAAAGAGATCAGCTCTAATGAAAAAAAGTAATAGCTGCATTAAATTACTAACCCTTTCTGAAATGAGGATATATCATCGCCTAATAATCTCGAACAGGAAACGACAAACGTAGTATCCACATTGTATGCTATCCGGCTGTTTAGGGACCTATTATTACATAAAAAACGAAGAGACGAGAAGGCAATTACCAATTAGTTTAATGCGTAATTAAAAAAGACAGATGTCATGTACTTAAGGTATTGTATTTGCGCACGTACCTCTGTTATCGTAGTAAAAGTAGTGCCATCATCAGAATCTTCCGTGGGTTGATCGTCGTTAGCTCTTTTCTTCTCAAAGGCCCTTTATAAAAAAAGAGGCAGAAAGTCACATAAATATATATGTGTAGTAGTGAAAATAATAATAATTGAAACGTAATATTATCAAATCAGTATTATAAACTTACTTAATAATCAACTTCTTAAAGGTCTCGGATGGTTGTTTATGCAAAGAGTCCAACCAAAAGACTTTCTTCTTGGTCGGCATGATCGCTGCTAGCACCCAATGTCTCCTAGATCGAGAGACACATCATTATTAACAAGCACAACCTCATAACCAAACATATAAAAATGCAGTTGTGTTTGGAATCGTAATATTAATTAATTATATATTACTCGATTTCATTATAAGGGGCAAGAATGAGCCTTTTGTTTTTCGCCAATTCCTAAGCAATATAATCTATACTTTCTTCAAACGAAATAATCCCGATATGCACAAGAATCTGTATAGATCATGTGGACTCTTGGTCTCGGGGATCACAACCGATTTCAAGAACCTACATGACGGTTTTAATTCCGATATTAAAAACACTATATCTTAGTCAGAATATTAGAATATTGCATGATTTATTAAGAAACTTGCTTCATCCAAACAAATAGGTGTTGGACATCAATCTCGTCAAGGACAGCCCAAATGGCTAGAATATCCCATGACAGAACTACTTGACGTTCTTTCCCTAAAATATCATCCTCGAGCGAAATATTTATGAATTACTCGCTTGCTATGCGAGCATCAGCCTCCTTATAAAGGTCCATCATCGTCATCGTTCTTACTTTTTCCATGAAAACGTTCCCAGTATAATTAGTACGGGATTTAATCCTAACATCTTTCAGCTCGGGGAAATGATGGGGTTTTTCTTTTGTGCTACCTGTCACAACCTCCTACATGTGGCTAACTAAATTAAGTTGCTCTTTCAATGATGAGGCAATAATAGAAATTAAAATATAAAGAGAGTTTTTAAAAAAATGGAGAAATTAATTAAATACCTCATCAAGTTGTTGTTTCGACGAGGTAGTAGAAAGATTGTCTATCGAGTTAGTCTTATCCATGTTTTTTGTTACCTTCAAAACAAAAATATAACATATAAATTTCACTAATTATGTAGGTGATGAACAAAGACAAAAGGCTGGTTAGATGTATTTTTCTAACCCCGACTACATTCGGTTGAGTCGTACGCGAACGAGCCAGGTAAATGTGCTTATTAGGCCATTGGACAAAACACTGAACCGCATCTGCCAGAATTTGAAGGTCGTCACGGACTGGGACAGGCAGCTTAAGCGTTTCATAGCCCTTCAAGGCTTCATTTATCTCCACTTTTGTATGATTCGGCTAGAGTGGTACGCCATGAACCAAGATGATTTCCGCTGATTTGCTGGGCATTATGTCTACGAAACCCCGGGCAACACAAACAACTTTCTCGGATGAAGGGTCGGTGAGAATAACTGCCTTCCTTTTTATGGCCTGTAGAATACAGATTATTAATTAAATACCAAAATATAATAGATATCATAAATGATCTATATGCCTATTACAGACTTCATGCATACCTTGCCGAAAACTGGCCCCTCATTTGAAGGTGATGGGTCGTCCGTCTTCTCAGCCGTTATCTCAAGTTGCATCCCCTCATTATTGTCATCCGTCTTCTCAGCCGTCTCCTCATGTTGCGTCCCCTTTTCACACTCATTTACCTAATAAAATTAACCAATCAAAGGCATTGATGTCAGAGGTTATAGCATTAGAGCTGGTTTTTACCAGTTATTGCAGGGAACACACACACCCCGAGTAAGGCTGTTTAGGAACCATGGTGTACCCCGAGTAAGGCTGCAATCACGTATAACATTTGGCTGCTGGAAAGAACAAATGCAGGAAAAAAAAATGAAGTCATATTTACCTTATCGGCTTGGGTATTAAAACCTCAGCAGCACTAGGTACCTCACCCGTCTTCTCAGCCGTCTCCTCATGTATTGCCAAGGTAGTAGTGTCCTCTGCCTCTTGACCAATCTGTTGCACCTCACCCTTTTTAATGACATCCTCCATCATCTTCAATTCTTCTTCGGAAGGCTTGCCTCCAGAATTCATTTTTAGTATCACGGAGGCCAATAACTGAACCTGCACGCAAAAAATGTAGAATCAGCATTTTGTTTAAGACAATAACATGTGAATTTTAAATGACAATATAAAATGGTACCATGTCAGCCTTCCCCTTATTTTTCTTCTTCTTTTTCGGGCTAGTTGTCCCATAATCTTTCGTGACTCCGACATGTAATGGGACGCCCCTCAATCGACCTAGATGCTCGGGTCGGCCGATCGCTCTAGCAAGAACGTCATCACGATCACTCGGAGTGAATTTCCCTTCCGCAACCTTCTTCAATACATTCTCCTATAATATATTAAATAAACTTAATTTTATTTTTGTTACTAAAATAAATAGATAGTCAGACATACATATGCGTAAGAGTTAAACAATAAAGTTATTAAAAACTCGTCTTAATAAAATAATATTTACTATGTTGGCCAAGACTTCCTGATCATATTTGTTACAGGTTCGGGATCCTTTAGGCGTGTGCCCTTGTTTATAAGTTACGTGTCGATTCAAGTCGGTCACTCCCTTTGACACCTACACATTAACTCAAAAATAATATATGTATACATGTATATCTTGTCCAATTATGATTAAAAAAATCTAATATATAGATGCTACTTACGAGATTGTCTTCTATCAATCTGTAACCGCCTCGAGAACCATAATATACTCCCCGCTTCTGTGAAAAGTTAGCACGATTTCTGGCGCTAACGGCCTTCAAATCATATTATAAAATCGCAAGTAGATGAGATAATTAGAAAGTTATAGAAAACTCATTAATTAAAAAAAGGGTTTTTCTATTTGTTGCTTATTAGGATACGTATGTGGCATTTTCAGATTCATTTTCCCTCCATTTCACATTCATTTTCCCTCCAAAATGTTCCCTTTATTTCATATATATATATATATATATTTTCAGTCCATATATCCTACCTCTCACCTCATTTACCCATCTTCTTTCTTATGTTTTTTCCCCATCTCTATCTTGTTTTTTTTACTTTTCCTTGTTTGATTATGTCTTCTTATCCATCTTCTTCGAGGAGCACCCCAATTGAAGGTATTGAATTTAAGAATCAAGCTTGCAATCGTTGCGGTAAGAATGCGGTGATTAAAATATCCGGGTCAACTAGCAATCCAAGAAAAGCGTACTTCAAATGCTTGGAGTGTCATAAGTTTGTAACATGGTTGACATCAGACCATGTTATCATCAGTAGAAAAATGAAGAGCAATGGAGCAAATGAAGATGATGATTGTTCAAGTGATAATTTGAAGGAAGAAATTATTGAATTGAAACAGGAGTTTGACCAATTAGCTTTGTTAGTGAAATTTATTAGCTTGGTGTTTGTTGTGGTTTTTGTACTTTTCCTGAATAAAATTTGACATAATTGGAAAATCATGTAAGAGATTCATGTGTAATGAAATGGACTAATTTAAGTTGCTTTCTTCCTTATGAAATCTTGTGATTTATTGATTAAATTTAGCTTATTATAAATGACACCCCACCCCCCTGTAATTTCCAAATCATCATTCCAAATTACAACTTTCAAATCATGTGATTCAAATGAAATTAGTGTTGCCAAACGCTACCTTAAGTAGAGTTTTTGAAATTGCTCAAAATAACAGCAGAAAAATGTAAACATATGACATGGATACTTAACCTGAAACTTTTCACTAGCTCGTTTCGCCTTAAAATTATCCCATTGTTGTTGAGTGATGTTGGGGTACTTTATCGGTGGGCTCTTATGCATCTCCCCCGTCTCCTTGTCGACATACAAGTGTAATTTGGCAAGGTCACACCTCCACTGCCTTAAGACTGCCGCTGCCTTATGTAATAGATACTTATCATGGCAGTCGGGAATATCGAAAGCTTCCTGCATCATCATCATATATACTAATAAGCGGCTGTCTAATATCATCAATTTATACGAACCTTTATACGGCTTCCTGCCTTATGTAATAGTAACTTCTGCAAAATAAAATGGTGTTTAGCTATAGATATTATCATACCTTTATACGGTTCAAGAGTAACTTCTGCAATGCAGGATTTATATTCCTGAAATCATCTAAATCAATAGGCGCAAACTGTTTGGTTGTAACTCTAATCCAAGTGGATAAATGGCTAGCATTTGGACCTGCAATGCAGGATTTATATTCCTGAAATCATCTAAATCAATAGGCGCAAACTGTTTGGTTGTAACTCTAATCCAAGTGGATAAATGGCTAGCATTTGGACCAGTAGGAACACCTTTCACACTCCATTTTATTTCCATCGGCGTTTTTGCCGCTATAGTTGCAAGGGCTGCAGAGCACTTCGAAGCACCCCTCTCACCAGGCTTATCCCCCTTATCATTGTTTTCTACTCTTTTCCGTTTTTCACCCATGATAATCCTAAGACACTAAGACCTTCAAAAGAAATGAAATAGTAACGGAACAGAGTCATGCATACAGCGATTCTAAAACCCTAAGACCTTAAAAGGAATGAAATAGTAACTGAACAAATAAAGAGTCATGCAGAGATTCTAAAACTCTAAAACCTTAAAAAGGAATGAAACAGGATGATAAAGAGAACGATAAATAGAACAAAGACCCGAAAAACAAAAAGATGAAAACAAAAAGATGAACTTCAATCTTCAAACCCTAAAGACGAAACACAAAAATTACCTGATGATGAAAATGAGAACGAACAAGATGATGATAAAGAGAACGAGCATGATGATGATAAAGAGAACGAGGAGGATGATGATGATGATAAACAAAAAGATTTGTGTTGTAAACGAGGATGATGATGATGATGATAATGGGATTGTAAATTATTTGAGTGTTTAATTTGCTCTATAGGATTGTAAATTATTTTTTATTAAGAGAAACTATTGACAACGGTAATACTAAAACAACCGTTGTGATAGAGTAATGATAACGGTTAAAGTATACCCGTTGTTATATATTTTCACCAAAATGCGCCAAAAGGAAAAGTCTAATAAACACAATGACAACGGTTTATTTACTATGATCCGTTGTTGAAAGTAATAACAACTGTAATATTATAAAGAACCGTTGTTATATATTGTGTGTTATTTTTATTTTTTCAGATACGTGCGCGAGGTATTAAGTTTTGAGGCACGAAAATAAATTCATTAATTACGTTTAATTTTTTTAACTTTGCTTTAAATTTAATTTATTTATTTAATTTTATAATATATTTATATATATAGGTATAGTTAGACCTGGAAAATGGGTCAAACGGGTCGGGTTTGGGTCGGGTCATCTCGGGTTTGCTCAATCTTTTGGGTCGGGTCGGGTCGGGTCGGGTTGCTTTCGGGTTTGGGTCAGTTTCGGGTTTGGGGCATTTTGGGTATGAGTCATTTTGGGTCAGGACATTTTAGATTCATATCCGATTTATTTAGGTCATTTTCAGGTCAAAATGATCAAGTTAGTTATCGAGTCAAGCCCGCGTCGAGCCAAACTCGCACAGGCCGACTTTGAGCAAGCCGAGCTTGAGCTGCACGTGGGCCGTCTCGTCTCATTATCACCCCTAATCACAATAAATTGGGTCATTTAAGATCATTTCAAATTGGGTCGTCTGTAGGTCGGTGGTTTCGGGTCGGGTTATTCTGGGTCGGGTCTCTTTCGGGTCAGTCAAGGTTCGGGTCGGGTCTGGGTCGGGTCGGGTCAAGTCGGGTTTCGGGTCATCCTCGGGTCAGGTAATTCCGGGTCGCTTTCGGGTCCTGGGTCAGCCTCATCGGGTCGGTTTATTCGGGTCGGGTCAGTTTTGCCAGGTCTAGGTATAGTACATCAAAATTGTTATGTTATTTAAAGATTTGTACATATATATATATATATATATATATATATATATATATATATATAGATATAATATATATCTAGTATATATATATATATATAGAGCTTAGTTCAATTGAGTCCTTCATATCCTTAGAGTCCTTAAGTTCTAATAAGAGCCTTTGGATGCATGAGATCAATGGCATACATTCTGCCAAGTGGTACACTTTAGTGGGGTATTATTAGGCTTGAAAAAAAAAAGGAAATTGTTAGTGGGAGGAGAAAGAGTGTTGCAGAGAATGTGGAGGCTGTGCATTCTGACATTTACAAAAGACAAATCACATTTCTCTCTCATCCAATCATGTCACTTTAAATTCGCATAAATTAAAAGCGACAAAATAAAATGCTCCGTAAATCTTCATCCGGACTCCGTTTAAGGCAAAACAAAAGCCTAAAGTTATTATTTTTTCGAGCCCGTCGCAATGGTGGTATTTTCATATATTATTGAGCTTTTGAAATTTTCAGTACTGCTCGGTTTCATTTAAAGTTAAGTCATATCTACTTCAAATTAAGTATTATTTACGCAAATATTTGAAGTTACTCATAAAATTAAAGTTATAAGTACAAATTGACGTTTATTTGAAATTAGATCCTATTTGACTTGAAGATACACTGATTGTTAATTAAAGTTACACAAATCAGACTTGAAGTTACACTGATTGTTAATTAAAGTTACACTTCATTCTAAAAAAGACAACAAACTCAAGTAATTTTACATTACAGTTACATAACTTGTTCATTAGAGTCACACTCGTTGTTCATTAAAGTTTCATGCATGGTTCATTACAGTCACACTCATTGTTCATTAAAGTTACACTTACTGTTCATTAGAGTTACACTCGTTGCTCATTAGAGGTACCCTAATTGTTCATTATAGTCGCACTTATTGTTCATTAGAGTTACATAAGTTGTTCATTACAGTAACACTTATTAATCATTAAAATTACACAACATGTTATTTGACGTTACATCAAAATATAATTAAAAGGGACAACTATTTTTTGGACATATGAAAATAACAATTATTTTAAATCAATTTTAAAGTTACACAGCTTGTCCATTACAGTTATAATTACACACCCAAAACATTAAAGTTACACTTTTTAAAACTGAAATGATACAAAATTTATTCTGAATTTACATTCTTGTAAAAAGTCTATAATGAACATTGAGTGTAACATGTAAATGTGAATTTACATATTAATATATGTAAACAATGAGTCACATCCACTTTACACTACTAGAATAAGCGTTACAGTCCTTACATATACATAGAGTCCTTAAATATACATGGAGTCCTTGAGTCTTATATCTGCTTTTCACTTGTTCATTACAGTCAAATTCATTGTTCATTACAGTTACACTCATTGTTCATCACAGTTACACAACTCATTCATTACAGTAACACTTATTGTTCGTTAAAGTTACAAAACATACTCATTGAAGTTATATTAGAATATAACTAAAATTGACGACTCTATTACCGACCATAATAAAAATAACATTTACTTTAAATCAATTTTACAGTTACAGAACTTGTCCATTATAGTTACAAAACTTGTTCATTACAGTAACACGCCCAAAATATTAAAATGACACTCTTTAAAATAATGTTATATAAATTCTATTCTCAAG
>JAIUZE010026292.1:0-10971 GCA_022085475.1 Heliosperma pusillum | reverse complement strand
CTAAACACTACTCTACCTTGTCAATTCCGGTTTATACATGATAAAATGGGTGTCCAATTTATTTTGTGATTTTGTCATTTGTCACATATGTGACATGTGACAAGTAACATGTAATTTTGCTTATAAATGTACATTTAACTAATTTAAATGCAATTTTATAACAAATAAATTAGACTTAACATTTTAAGTCACATTTTATAATTACATGTAAATAAAATGGGTCATCTCACATTTGGTTAATATAATCTACAACAATTTGTAATTATAATCAACCAATTTTGCTTATCTCAAATGTTTCATAAACATAATGCATACTGAGTAATATAACGATTAAATTACTAAAATGAATCTTATTTAACCATATTACAATAAGATATAATTCTCACTTTAAACTTGTTCAAATTAACGGATTAATTAATCTGTATCGCTATACAATTAATTAATGTACATGATTAGGGGATTGTCCTTTAGGTGTGACCTCAAGGGATCAACTGATCACCACCGTCATACGATAGTAACGTCAAACTCAATTGAGCCAATCGTTCCGATTTATGTTGACCAGTTGACTATAATATTAATCATCCCTTTGTAATCTTATTATTGAGATTTAATTATGTGATCGCACTATTGTTGAGGACACTTACTCCAACAATCTCCCACTTGTCCGAGACAAGTGTGCGTCACCAATTCTCTTGTCCTATTACAATCTCCCACTCAATGCAAGGTGTCTTGCAGGTCGTACTTGCATTTGATCATATCAAGAGTGGTTTCCTCGATCTGGAGAGTAATTGTCTGACCGGAATTATCTACCATAAATACCTTCCGAGCGTGGCCACGCATGAACACCCCGGCCCAAACCTTGGGGTCGGGAGATAGCGGTCATCATGAAGCTCTCCAGGCTGTGTACATGGCCAACAGAATCCACAGGGTTCCTCCAGCGCATTTTGTCCTCACTCATGCACATCCCGGGAACCTTCCCAGGAGGTCACCCATCCCAAGACTACTCTCAGTCAAGCACGCTTAACTTGTGAGTTCTTTTGCATGGATGACCAGAAAAGAAAGTGCACTTTGTTGATATGAGTAGTACTTTCAAACCCTTTAAGCACTAGTCATTTAAGCCTATCAATGGACCTCTTCAACGAACGTGGGGTGTTACAATCACCCCCACTTGAAGAACGCAACGTCCTCGTTGCGCCTGGGAGCATAACCGCTAACCCAGAATCCTCCCCCGCTAGATGGGTGACCCGGGTACTCCCACCACAGGCTCACCACACGGTCGCAGGGTTGCTCTGATACCATTTGTAACACCCCGGCCCAAACCTTGGGTCGGGAGCGGTCACTCATGATAGCTCTCCAGGCTGTGTACATGGCCCACAGATCAACACGGGTCATTTCCAGCGCATTTTGTCCTCAATCATGCACATCCCGGGAACCTTCCCAGGAGGTCACCCACCCTAAGACCTCTCAGTCAAGCACGCTTAACTTTTGAGTTCTTTTGCATGGATGACCAGGAAAAGAAAGTGCACTTTGTTGATATGAGTAGTACTTTCAAACCCGTTAAGCATAGTCATTTAAAAGGCTATTCAAGGGACCCTCTGCACGACGGGGGGTTACAACGCATTTTCAGCTTACTCCTCCTCGAGTGGGCTTGATATTTTTAAAACCATACTGACAAGGGATGGACAATACCTATCGCACTATTCCCGTCAAATAGCCACAGCTCATCATGACCCAAAATATGCTCATTTTACCCCAGTTACGAAGGTCGTAGAGCATAAATCAAAGTCACTCTGAAACTGTGCCACCTTAGGCGAACAATCTTTAGTCAAAGAATTGACTAAAAATGATTACTATAGTAGCTCTTGCCACGACCAGGCTACAAGAGTTGCCAGAACTCTATAAGCAGTCACTGCCCGACAGACTGTCTCTTACAGTCTATCTATGTATTCGACTGATCATCCTTCATGACCCTATGTCAATTGAACTTGCCATCAATCACATCACACTCTTGTCACTTAGAGACGTCACCTCATATAAGCAACGAGGGGCCAATGCTATGTTAATACAGTCCACTTTAATGGGGTTCAAAATTGTCTCTACAACCCATTTGGATATAACAAAGCACAAAACGAGTTTTAGAAACTCAAACGATAAATGTGATTATCATATATGAACAATCAACACATTGTTATTGCTTCATATCATATAATCTAAAGTTTATTTCGTCCATGACAACTCATGACGATCTTATTAAATGCAATAAAGGCTTGGGTTGTGAATATACAATATATTCATTCATTCCAACCTTGTGAATTGCTTTTTCCTTCCATCCAACGTTATTTGTAATAACATGAATTCATCTACGTACATGTCTTGATCTCAATCTAGTGTTGGGCTCTTTAACTTGAAAGATGCTCCTACTCGTTATCATGATAACTGATAGGTATTGAGGTGAAAGGATCTACCATTAGCTCCTTGTAAGCCACCTTATTTTCATCATAATGTACTAGGTCTCTATTTGTAGAATTTATAATGATTGTCTCTTCAATCATCCTTTTATTTATTCGCTTCTTTTATAACAAAAGTACGCCTAGGATTTCGATAAATCCTTATAAGTTTGGAAATTTGGGTTTGTGTAACCTTTACCACATCTCCAAATTTTCTCTACCAAACACAAGAATGAATCCCTAGTTCTCCTTGAGAACTCTATGGATGTTCTTGTAGGCTATCCAATGACTCTCATGTGGATTGATTTGTTATAGGCTTGTCATGCTCCTCGCATACAATTTATTTACGTACGTGCATGTAATGACATACATGATTGGCCTAATGGCGGAAACATTAGTACTCATGTGATCAACAACTCTTAGGTTCAGTGGATGACTATGACCCTTTCATTGAGATCTCACTTTCATCAACATGAATAACCTATTTAAATTGTTGAAATAGATTAAGGATCTTATCGATATAAGACAATTTTCTAAATGACAAGGTAAATTCTTCTATTCCACAATAGATTTTAAATTTAGCATACATGTTGCCCCCTTTCATCCGGCATTAATATACAACCACTCCTTTCAAAAAGGTAATATGAATATGTCACTCTCAATGAGTGATATGTCATTCACGTGGAAAACAATTTCTCCCAATGAACTTCATGTCTTTACATGATAACTTTAACTCCCACTTAAGTTCATGTCTATACATGACTTTTCGACAATTCGAGTGAAACTCTTCTTATATCACATAATAGAAAAGCTCATCAGAACCTCTAGGTAGATACCTTAGGGTCGTGTCATGTAATCATCCCTGTGACAAACCCTCAAATTGCGGAAAGAAACAAATAATTTAATACATAACAAAGGGTGTCATAAATAAAAAGGTTCATACAAAAAGGAAACTAATATTTTACATAAGAATTATACAAGACGGGAGACATATCTCCCGTATAAATACGGAAATGAAAGAGTGTATAATAATATACAATCTAAGAACCGAATATAGGTCCAAGGTAATACTTCGCTCGCTAGCTCGTCAATGTACCCAATGTAGGCATTCACCACCTGTTCGACCGCATTAAATATAAACACGGAAGCCACAGTCAGTGGGGAGTAACTCCGAGTCCTCCCAGCCACGAAATGTCGAGTTTAATGAAACATGAAAAAGTAAAAGCAATGTATATAGAAAATACAAAACCTTAACATATATGATATGCTTTTCATGTTATGAAACAAGTAACTAACATATAACCTAGCATATGAAAGCTATCATGTGAATCCAATAATAAAGTATAACTCGAGGTAGGGAAGCTGGTATGCTGGCTCAGCGGTTACCATGTAACATGGCCCTGCTACACTCAAACCCTAATCAACACGTAATCATGTGAATCAGTTAACAACCGTTAATCCAAACTCTATCAATCCTAGCCGGCTTGCATCTCACCTTCTAGAACTCATAGAATCATACATACATGAAAGACCAATACCTCTACAAACTAAGGCATAAGTTCCTAGTACCGTCAATAGTCGACTTCTGTAACTCGAGTCTATACCACAAGGTAGGAAAACATCCTAGTCCTAGACTGATCAGACCTAGCGACAACAGCTAACCCATTCCCTGTCTCATTAAATAACCGTACATGAGAAACTCTACTAGGCGACCCCCTAAGCAGAGATGGCTAGTACTTAAGCTGGCTCCCTTCCCAACGCGGAACTCTTAGGACGCCATGCCCCGGCTTGGAGATAAGCCCCCCAGGCCGTGACACAAAAGCTATCAAGCAGTGAACTCCATATGCTCGTTAAAGATAGTACGGGCCTATCAATGTCATGGCCCAAGATACTCATTTAGAATTAGAATGGTCAAGACGCCATATACTCATAATTCTCTATGGGTACTTATTCAACACGACACCAACCATATAATTAAACAGTCACGGGAAAAACATCCTATCATGTGACTAATTGCATATAAATCATATTCAAATATCATATCGCCACATATCTACTAAGGCTCATTCATTCATTCATTAAATAAAACCTTACCTGAAGACAAATCCCCGACCCGAGTCCCGCGACGGGTCATCAGTCAAAACGGTGCTGACTAGATCGTAGTTTGACCAAACCCGTTTGGTCAAACCGGCTAGAAACAGAGTCTTAGCCATCGAGGCTTGAACATAAGAATATCACATTCATTTCATGCTATTTCATTCAATTTCTAACATGTGAATTATCAATTCATACGAAAACCCGCTTGACTTACATGATATAAAATTAAACTAAAATCTCGTATTATAATTTCTAACATGTGAGAAATAATAATATAATGAAAAGCTTTTAATTAAATAATATACTTATTAAAATTTCCCACTTGCTAAATATTACAAAACCCGATAAAATAACAATACTCAAAAACCGACACAAGTCCAAGGGGACCCACGGTTCATTTTGGACCGGTTTTGGTCATCATTTCTAAAAACCGTTTCATAATATTTCCCGCATGCTTAACATATTTAAAACCCGTCAAAAAAACAACAAAACAATCAAGTATCGACACAACCCAAAAGCCAACCCACGGACCAACCCAGACCGGACCTGGACCGGCCTGAACCGGCCTGGTTTGGCCTGGTTTTCAGGCCACCATACACGACCATTCTCACGGCCAAACCAACCACCATTCCCAATTATTTCTAACATGATTTTTATTAACAACATCCATTTTTAAACATCCAATTCAACCTTCATTCATACAAAAATCATGATTTTGAACAAATCATTAAAATATGTCAAGAACACCAAACATGTTAAAAATTCCATACAACATAAAAATCATTACTACTTATCATGTTATTACCAAAAATCATAAATAACAATAATATGAACTAAAACAAAAGATACAAAGGTATGTAACATTAATTCGTCGAGTAACTCGGAATCGTTACCTTAGCTAGTAAAATCAAGTAGCACCAAAATAAGAAGTAAAGAAAAACCCGTCTACTAGTCTTCTCCTAAAATATACGAGTCACCAAACTCGTCTTCAAAACCTTCCCCTATAAGAAATGACAAGAATAAAATTATTAGAATTAAAACTTGATTTTCCATAATTAAAGTGTTGAAAACGATTTTGTCGGAATTGAAAATAAACCGTACTTGAAGATGGAGAGCGAAGAGGAGATTCTAGAAATATAAGTTAGGACGGATTTGACTAAGAAATGAAGGTTTTGTGTCGATTTTGCTCAAGAACGACGAAGAACGATGAAGAACGATGAAGAACGATTAAAGAAAGTATTAATTAGATCTTAAGTTGATTTATTGTAAAATGAAAAGGTAGTTAGTGAGTAATGGTGGAGAATGGGCCGTGTAGATATAGAGGAATTTATGAGTCGGGTTTTGAAATTGTTGTTACGGGATTGACTCGGGTTTAATAATTATATTACGGTAATTGATTAGATATAATTAGATATTAAGTTAATTAAACCAAATATCTAGATATTATGTTATTGAAATCAAAAGAAAGAAAATATCAAGTCCTATGAGAGGAGAAAGGAGCCGTGTGAAATGAGAAGAATCGGGTCTGTTTTTGAAGTGATTTGCGGAGTTTAAGTTAACGGATCGATAAAGTTATAAATATCTTAGATATTATTATTAGTTTAATCATATTAATTAAAAATATCTAAAGTGAGTGGAAAAATGTGACATGGGCGTGTGACTCATGCCAAAGTCGAGCTTCGGGTTTGTTTCGGGATTTAAGATGACTCGGGAATAGTTAAATGACGTTCGGGTTAAAACCGTAAAAGTTATTCTTTAATTCCGAATAAATTAAAAATAATTATATTAAATTATCATAAATCCAAATAAATCTTAATAAAAATAAATTAAATATATTATTTTTTTAAATAAAATTTCGGTCTTCAAAATTACAAGGCGAGTCGGAAAAAGTCAACGAAAGTCAAAGTTGACTTAAAAACGGGATTCTCATGGAATCTCTCAAAAATTCCAAATACGAACTCGGAAATTCCAAATTCGACTGGAAACAATAAATTCCACTTTAAAATTTAAATAGGCTGAAAAGTATCCGTAAAAATATTTTCCCTAGAAAATAGGGTACTTTTCGGGTTGTTACAATCACCCCTCCTTTTAAAAAGTTTCGTCCTCGAAACTTAGAAGAAGGAATGTGACATATATGTAGGTCTATTTCAAAACTTTTAAAAAATATACTTGTAATAAAAATACAGGGTCTTATCATTGGGGCGGAAGGTTCTCGTCGGCCGTTAAGAAGATCGACGTCCCAAGTCAAAGACTTTAAAAGATACATTTTCGCATCAATAATTGAGAAAACTAGTTATCGAACGTCTCCAATAACAAGTCTCAACACTCCAAGACGGTAAAAATACTTGAAATTATCAAACATTTCCAAAAGCTTTTAGTTCAAACAAAAATTCAATAGTAAAGGTAATAACTCTACTATCTAAGCCAAAAATTTCTAACTAAAGCTTCTAATAATCTATCTATATGAGATGTAAATCGATAGAAGGAACGGAATATTTGAAAGAATAAATCGAATAGGAAGAAGAAAGAAAGAAAGAGATTTTGAAAGTTTTCTCAAGGGTAGAAACACAACAAGAAGACATTACACGAACGAAGAGCGACTCGAACATCGAAATCACAAATCGTGATGATAGGAGGTACGCCCAAACGATTAACAAGGACTAAAAAGGAAAAGGATTGAAAGGTAGCAGATTGTCTAAGGATCAATTTGAGGGAAAAGAGAGGAATGAACCACAATACTATCTTCCATCTATGAAAATTCAAATGTCGATCGTAACTTGACAACACTAACTGCACCAGAATCTAGTCCTCAAGAGATTGCAATATATCCTCAACATTTTCAATCATTAGATTCTTACCAAAATATTTCATAAGCATGACACATCGAGTAACAACTCCCAATTATTCAGATTCAATTAGAATCTTCTAAAGTCCATCGGTACGGTAAACTCCATAACTAACAACCCATGAAAGATTCATTACGAACTCTTATCTTCTTAGTTCCATCAAAACTCTTATTGGAAACCACCATCAAAATATTTATAATTAGGGAAACAAGACTGCTAACAACCTCAAGGTAAAAGAGCTTACTATGAAATTCTTTGATCCGATTTATTCCAAAATTCATTATCCTAAGTTATTAACAATGAACCTTCTCATCCTCAAAAGTTGAATCATAAAACCTCAAAGAAATTAGTCACACAATCTCATTTCTCTTAACTTCTGCCAAACATAGGGCAATGCGACCGTAAATCGATTTATTTATCTCTTCCAAACTCTCAATACATCGGTTTTCGCTTATAACGATATTCCTCAAGTTGTGTCATCCAACCCTAATTCCACAAAGTATTTATTCCCGTTAGGATCCAACATTTACAGACCACAATTTCCCAAGTAACACTTAAAGAATCACTAAAATTCTTAACCACTACTACCTACTAGGAGATATTGCAACTTCAAGTTTTCATAATCTAAAACCACTAGGAGAGCTTCATCCTAAGTTTATCCTCAAATCCTTATAATCATCTAAACATGAAACTAGCTTAATAGGATGGTTAGGTATCACATTCGAAACTCTTCAAAACACATCTACTAACCCTTACGATAGCTACAAGTAAACTACTTCTCAAGAGAGTAGGGATAAAAAAAAACATGATACAAGGAACTTTAGGAAGCATCATTAAAGACTACGATAAGAAGAAATTAAAAGACGAAGGCGAGAAAAGAAAACGAGGTTGATTTAAGGAAGTGAAACTATCAGACACTATCTCCGGACGGTAAAGATATAGGAGTACTTTCTCCACTTGAAGCTTTGATAGGTAACTTATCGGATAGTCTCATCGAAATAGTATTTCATAAATTGAAAACATACCAGTCATAATGTAACAACCCGAAAAGTACCCGATTTTTCTAGTAAAAATATTTACTAACACTTTTCAGTAGAACTTAAGTTTTTAAAATAGGAATTTTTGTTCCGAGTCTTATTTTGAAATTCCGCGTTCGTATTTGGAATTTCTGAGAGATTTCATGAAAAGACCGTTTTTAGTCATCTTTGACTTTTCTTGACTTTTAAGTCGTCTTTGACTTTCCTTGACTTTTTAAAAAGTCGTCATTGACTTTTCTTGACTTTTAAGTCGTCATAAACTTTTCTTGACTTTTAAGTCATCTTTGACTTTTCTCGACTTTTCAGTCAACTTTGACTTCCGTTGACTTTTTCCCGACTCGTCTCATAAGTTGGAAGACCGAAATTTTATTTAAAAAAAATAATATTTTTGATTTATTTTTATTTAGATTTATTAGATTTATCATAATTTAATATAATTATTTTGAATTTATTCGGAATTTAAAGAATAACTTTTACGGTTTTAAACCGAATCATTTAACTATTCCCGACTCATCGTAAATCCCGTAACAAACTCGAAACTCGACTTTGGCATGAGTCACGCGCCCATGTCATCGTTTTCCACTCACTTGAGATATTTTAATTCTTTCGATTAAACTAATACAAATATCTTAGATATTTGTTACTTTATCGTTCCGTCAACGGAGATTACGCAAATCGTTTACAAAACTGACCCGACAAACACAATACCACACGGCTCTCTTTCCCCTCTAATAGACCTTGATATTTTCATTACTTTTGATTACAATATCATAATATCTAGATATTATTTCACTTTATCGATCAGTTAACGAGAATTACGCAAATCGAGCAAAATCAGACCCGATTCATCACCTATCCACACGGCTCTTCCACCTCTCATAGGGCTTGATATTTTTATTTCTTTTCATTAATATAACATAATATCTAGATATTTAATTTAATTAACGTAATATTTAATCAATTACCGTAATATAATTATTTAACGCGAGTTAATTCCGTAACAACAATTTCAAAATCCAACTCCATATTTCCTCTATAATACACGGCTCCCTCACCCAACATAACTCACCAACAACTTTTCATTTTTCAACAAATCAAATAAAGATCAAAATATCACTTTCTTTAATCGTTCTTCATTTGTTCTTCGTGTTCTTCAATTGTTCATCATCGTTCTTGAGCAAAACCTTCAAAAAATCTTCATTTCTTAATTAAATCCGTCCTAACTTATATTTCTAGACTCTCCTCTTCGCTCCCCATCTTCACGTACGGTTTTATTTCAATTCCGACAAAATCGTTTTCAACACTTTAATTATGGAAATTTATATTTTTAAGTTCTAATAATGTTTTTCTTGTCATTTCTTATAGGGGAAGATTTTGAAGACTAGTTTGGAGACTCGTATATTTTGGGTGAAGATTAGTAGAAGGGTTCTTATTATATATACTTCTTATTATTTTGGTGCTAATTGTTTTGCTAGCTAAGGTAACAATTCCGTTTTACTCGACGAATAAATGTCACATAGCTTTTGTTTTTGGTTCATGTTATGGTTTTTATGGTTTTAGTTAGTAACTTAGCTTTAGCTTTTGTTTTCTTTAGTTTTGGTTCATCTTTAGTTTTTGTTCATATTATTATGATTTTATGATTTTTAGTTAGTAACATGTTTAGTAGTGGTTATTATGGTGTTTTATGAATTTATAACATGTTGGTTGTTCTTGATGATTTTGGATGATTCTTCATAATCATAATTTTTGTATGTTTGATGGTTGTTTTGATTGTTTAAAAATGGATGTTGTTAATTAAAAACATGTTAGAATTAATTTGGAAATTTGGGGTTGTTGTTTGGTGGTGGCCGAATTGGTGGCTGGAAAACCGGTCCAAACCAGGCCGGTCCAGGCCGGTTCAGACCGGTCTGGGTTGGTCCATGGTGGGTCCGGGTTTTGGTCTTTGGGTTGTGGTTTTGGTCTTTGGGTTGTGTCGATGTTTGATTGTTGGGTTGTTGTTTTGACGGGTTTTAATTATGTTAAAGCATGCGGGAAATAATTAGAAACGGTTTTTAGTAAAATCGTTAAAAAGGCCAAAACAGGCCCAAATCTGTCCGTGGGGCCCAGTCCAGGCCCGTGTCATGTTGGCCCAAAAATCAGCCCGTGGGTCCCACCTTGGGACTTGTGACGGTTTTTGAGTTATCGTCATTTTTATCGCGTTTTGTAATAAGTAGCAAGCGAGAAATATTAATAAGTAAAATATTTAATTAAAAAGGTTTTTCATTAAATTATTATTTCTCACATGTTAGAAATTATAAGACGAGATCGTAGTTTAATTTAATAATCTTTTAGTCAAACGGGTTTTTGGTATGATTTAATAATTCACATGTTAGCAGTTTTATTAAAATAACATGTAATGAATATGTTGATTTTATGTCTATGTGATAAAGACTCTGTTTCTAGCCGGTTTGATCCAACGGGTTTGGTCAAACTAAGATCTAGTCAGCCCCGATTTGACTGTTGACCCGTCGCGGGACTCGGGTCGGGGATTTGTCTTCAAGTAAA
>JAIUZE010026289.1:0-19735 GCA_022085475.1 Heliosperma pusillum | reverse complement strand
TTCTATGAATCTTTTAGAAGGTGAAGATGCAAGGCCGGCTGAAGGTTGATAGAGTTTGGATTACCGGATGTTAACTGATTCACATGATATTATGTTTGATTAGGGTTTGAGTGTATCATGGCCATGTTAAAGGTAACCTCTGAGCTAGCATACCAGCTTCCCTACCTCGTATTATAGATGGTTAACCGATTCACATGATAGCTTTCATATGCTAGGTTATATGTTAGTTATTTGTTTCATAACATGAAAAGCATATCATATATGTTAAGGTGTTGTATTTTCCATATACATTGCTTTTATGTTATTCATGTTTAATTAAACTCGACATTTCGTGGCTGGGAGAACTCGGAGTTACTCCCCACTGACGGTGGCTTCCGTGTTTATATTTAATGCGGTTGGCAGGTTTGTGATGCATACATTGGGTACATTGACGAGCTAGCGAGCGAAGTATTTACCTTGGACCGATATTCGGTTCTTAGATTGTATATTATTATACACTCTTTTATTTCCGTATTTATACGGGAGATATGTCTCCCGTCTTGTATATTTCTTTGTATAATATTATTTCCGTTTTGTAATGACCTTTTTTATTTATGACACCTTCGTTATGTATTATTATCTTTTATGTATTTAAATAATTTTTTTTCTTTCCGCAAATTTGAGGGTGTCACAAAGATGATAAGAAGCATGTTTGATTCTAACTTTCAATTGATTTTTACAGATCTGTTTTTTGGTATTTTAAGGGTTTTTGTGATTTTGGAACAATTATTTTGTCAGTTACTAGAGAAAGAGAGAGGATAACTTTGTAGAGAGAGAAAATTTATAATTATTGTGAGAGGATGGACGATTACCTTGTCCTTACTTTCTTGACAAATTACTTTGGGGTGACGTGGCTTAACGACAGCTCTTGGATCTTGTTGATCCAATGGTCCTAATTGATAGGACCGTACTCACCTAAGAAGCTAGACTCACCGGATGCTCACTCTCTCTCTATATATATATATATATATATATATATATACGTATATATATATATATATATATACGTATATATATATATATATATATATATATATATACGTATATATATATATATACGTATATAGAATTAGGATCCGGTGAGAACCACTTATATAAGGAGAACCGTGAGAACTCTGCCTTACGAAATTAATTTTTAAAAAATAAGGACATTTTTGGGTTCGGGATAGGATTTTTTGGCTAGATAACATACATCTTGGTAAAAAAAAATGTAATTTACCGACGGAAATTGAGATGAAATACGATTTATTAATTTTCATGCACCTAGTTGTCAGTTTCATGCATCGAACACTTTTCATGCACCTGGTGCTCATTTTAATGCATCTAGAGCTCGTTATTTTCATGCACCTAGTATTTGTTTTCATGCATAAAGAAATTTTCGTGCACCTAGTACTCGTTTTCACGCATTTAGAGTAATTTTAGTGTACAAATTGAATTTATGTACATTAAGTACATATTTTTTGATATAATCAATAAATTTTCTTTAGTTACTGCAAGTATTTTACTTGAATAAACTAAACTAATGGTAAATGATCCAACAAAACTTTCGAAACAAGATTTGGTGGAGATTTAGTGAGGGTTCTCACGGTTCTCATTATGTTAGTGGTTCTCACCGGATCCTGACCCTACGTATATATATATATATACGTATATATATATACATATACGTATATATATATATACATATACGTATATATATATATATATACATATACGTATATATATATATATATACATATACGTATATATATATATACATATACGTATATATATATATATATACGTATATATATATATATATATATACGTATATGTATATATATATATACGTATAGGGTCAGGATCCGGTGAGAACCACTAACATAATGAGAACCGTGAGAACCCTCACTAAATCTCCACCAAATCTTTTTTCGAAAGTTTTATTGGATCATTTACCATTAGTTTAGTTTATTCAAGCAAAATACTTGTAGTAACTAAATAAAATTTATTGATTATATCAAAAAATATGTACTTAATGTACATAAATTCAATTTGTACACTAAAATTACTCTAAATGCGTGAAAACGAGTACTAGGTGCACGAAAATTTCTACATGCATGAAAACAATTACTAGGTGCATGAAAATAACGGGCTCTAGATGCATTAAAATGAGCACCAGGTGCATGAAAATTGTTAGATGCATGAAACTGACAACTAGGTGCATGAAAATTAATAAATCGTATTTCACCTCAATTTCCGTCGGTAAATTACATTTTTTTTACCAAGATGTATGTTATCTAGCAATAAAATCCTACGCCGAACCCAAATATGTCCTTATTTTTAAAAAATAAATTTGGTAAGGCGGAGTTCTCACGGTTCTCATTATCTTAGTGGTTCTCACCGGATCCCAATTCTATACGTATATGTATATATATATACGTATATGTATATATATACGTATATGTATATGTATACATATAATATGTATACATATACATATACGTATATATATACATATACGTATATATATATACATATACGTATAGAATTGGGATCCGGTGAGAACCACTAAGATAATGAGAACCGTGAGAACTCCGCCTTACCAAATTTATTTTTTAAAAATAACAACATATTTGGGTTCGGCGTAGAATGATATGGCTAAATAACATATTTCTTGGTCGAAAAATTATACGATACTGACGGAAATTGAGGCGAAATACAATTTATTAATTTTCATGCACCTAGTAGTCAGTTTCATGTATCTAACAATTTTCATGCACCTAGTACTCATTTTCATGCATATAGAGCTCATTATTTTCATGCACCTAGTAATTGTTTTAATGCATGTAACAATTTTCATGCACCTAGTGCTCCTTTTCATGCATTTAGAGTTGATTTATTTTATCTAATTGAATTTATGTACATTAAGTACATAATTTTTAATATAATCAATAAATTTTGTTTAGTTACTGCAAATATTTTGCTTGAATAAACTAAACTAATGGTAAATGATCCATCAAAACGTTCGAAACAAGATTTAGTAAAGATTTAGTGAGGGTTCTCACGGTTCTCATTATGTTAGTGGTTCTCACCGGATCCTGACCCTATACGTATATATATATATATATATATAATATATATATAGTATATATATATATATATATATATATATATATATATATTTGCTGTAACCCAACAAAATTTATTGATTATATTTAAAAAATACGACTTAATGTACATAGATTCAATTAAGCTCACTAAAACTACTCTAAATGCCTGAAAACGAGTACAAGATGCACGAAAATTGCTACATGCATGAAAATAGTTACTAGGTGCATTAAAATGAAGGGTTCTACATTCATTAAAATGAGTACTAGGTGCATAAAAATTGCTAAATGCATGAAACTGACTACTATGTGCATGAAAATTATTAAATCGTACTTCTCCTCAATTTCTGTTAGTAACTTATAATTTTTCGACCAGGAGATATGTTATCTAGTCATTAAATTCTACGCGAAAGCCAAAAATGTCCTAATTTTTATAAAATAAATTTCGTAAGGCGGAGTTCTCACGGTTCTCATTATCTTAGTGGTTCTCACCAGATCCCAATTCTATATTGGGATCCGGTGAGAACCACTAAGATAATGAGAACCGTGAGAACTCCGCCTTAAGAAATTTATTTTTAAAAAATAAGGACATTTTGGGGTTCGGCGTAGAATTTTATGGCTAGATAACATATCTTTTGGTCGAAAAATTTCACTTCACTGACGGAAATTGAGACGAAATACGATTTATTAATTTTCATGCATCTAGTAGTCAGTTTCATGCATCTAACAATTTTAATGCATCTGGTACTCATTTTAATGCATCTATAACCCGTTATTTTCATGCACGTAGTAACTGTTTTCATGCATGTAACAATTTTCGTGCACCTAGTGCTCGTTTTCACGCACTTAGAGTAATTTTAGTGTACAAATTGAATTTATGTACATTAAGTACATATTTTTTAATATAATCAATAAATTTTGTTTAGTTACTGCAAGTATTTTGCTTGAATAAACTAAACTAATGGTAAATGATCCAACAAAACTTTGGAAACACGATTCGGTGGAGATTTAGTAAGGGTTCTCACGACAAACTCAAAAATGTCCTTATTTTTTAAAAATATATTTCGTAAGGCGGAGTTCTCACGGTTCTCATTATCTTAGTGGTTCTCACTGGATCCCAATTCTATATATATATATATAGAGAGAGAGAGAGAGATAGAGAGAAAGGATCATGTAAGTCCTCTTAGGAAAGGTGAGTCCATAAGTCCTCTTATAGGCCATTGGATCTTGGAAATGAAGGGTTGAGATGAAAACAAGAAAATGGTCATTAGTGGGTAATTAATCCACTTCTCTCACATCCACCCTAATTAAACCCACTAATACACTCATCCCTTTAACCCACCCTTTCCACCCAATTTAATTCATTAATAACAATCTCTTCATCTCTCTAAAAAAATACCACCTTCTCTCTAAAACATCATCTTCTTTTCTCTCTAAATTCAAACAACCAAACAAAACCAAAAAAAAAACCTAGATCTACCACACCCCCGGCCGCCACCCCCACAATGCCGCCCCCCGGCCGCCGCCCCCGCCGGCCTTCCTCACCGTCCCCTGTCACCGCCACACCCACGGCCATCCTCACCGTCCAAAAAAAACTTGAAAAAAAAAACCAAAAAACTAGATCTACCACCCACACCCACACCCACTACCCCGACGACTCACCACCACCACCCTCATTCTCGCCTTCCTACACAACACCTACACGGCCCACCCTCCACCCACATGTACGCCGCCACCAGTCGCAACCCGCACGCCGCCACCAGGCCTCCTCCTGCCGCACTCCTCTCATACCGCCACCATGTTGCCACCACACGCAACAACACATTCCCCCCTCATCAATTACGACAATACCCACCATGACCCAACTATAAATAAACCAGATCTGAAAAAACGAACCACATTTTTAAATAAAAAAAGACAAAAAACGAAGTGGGGCGGCGGACAGAGGCGACAGCAGGTAGGGGGAAGAAAGGTAAGGGCGACGGGACTGTTGAGCGAGTCATGGTGGTGTCGGGATTGTGGGGTCAGGGGGTGGGAAAGATGGGTGGTCGTGGGGTTAGGTGGTGGCATTTCTGGTGATGAGGGAGACGAGGGTGGAGGGGCGACAGTGCTAGAGGCAGGTGGTGGTGGGTTTTTTTTCTGTTTAGATCTCATTATTTGTTTTGTCGTTGGTGATTAGTGGAAGTTATTGATGGTTTTTTTTTCCTTTTTTTTCAAGATCTAGTTTTCTTTCATGACTTTTGAATTTCAGATCTACTTTTCTTTTTTTTGAGTTACACAATTAAAGACTGAAGTTACACTTTTAAGGCTTGAAGTTATACTTTTAAGGCTTGAAGTTACACTTAAGTTACACTTATAAGGCTTGAAGTTACACTATTAAGCCTTAAAGTTACACTCTTTTAGATCTAAAAAACTACCAGTTTTTTTTTGTGTTTAGTAGTTTCACTGAAGTTTCACATATAATGACTGAAGTTACCTTTTTAGTAACTGAAGTTACTCATATAATTATTAAAGTTACACAGTTTTTTTCTTAAGTTACACTTTTTTTTTATATGTTATGTTTTTTTTCCAAATTTGTTATGTTTATATTTATTTATTTAGATTTTGTATGATTTTAGTATGATTTGATTTCAAATTTATTTTTTATATGTTTTAAGTTACACAGTATGATTTTCCTTAAGTTACACTATTATGTTTTGATTTTAGTATGATTGATGGTGTATTTGGACTGGAGTTATACTATTTTGGACTGGAGTTACAATAGTAATGACTAAATATAACATGTCTTAAAATTTCATTATTAAAAATTGAAGTTACACTTTTAAGGACTGAAGTTACACTTTTAGGGACTGAAGTTACAGTATTAAAAATTGAAGTTACACTCTTAAGGACTGGAGTTACTTATAAATTGTCTTAAGTTACAAAAATTCAAATTTGTACCGTTGAAATCACATTTTAGCTTGAAGTTACACAAATAATGGTTGAAGTTACAATAGAAAAGGCTAAAATCACATAAAATTGTCTTAAAGTTACATAAATTCAAATTTATATAGTCGAAATCACATTTTAGTTTGAAGTTACACAAATAATGGTTGAAGTTACACTCAGAAAAAAGGTTAAAATCACATAAACTTGTCTTCAAGTTTCATAAATTCAAATTTATGTCGTCGAAATCACATTTTAGTTTGAAGTTACATAAAAAATGGTTGAAGTGACACTCGTAATGACTGAAGTTACACTCATAAAAAGTGTAAAATAACATAAACTTGTCCTGAAGTTTCATAAATTCAAATTTATATAGTCGAAATCACATTTTAGTTTGAAGTTACACAAATAATGGTTGAAGTGACACTCGTAATGACTAAAGTTACACTCATAAAAAGTCTAAAATCACATAAACTTGTCTCGAAGTTTCATAAATTCAAATTTATATAGTCGAAATCACATTTTAGTTTGAAGTTACACAAATATGTGCTGAAGTTACACTCACAAATCTCAGAAATTCAAAAGTGCTCAAAAGTGATTAACTAAAGACTAGAGAGAGAAAGTTAATTAATTAGTGCATAGGTAAATGATTAGTGTTAAGTGTGTTTTTGTCTCTACAATCTCATCCATCCATCTCCCTCATCCAATGGCTAGGATGAGGACTCATGGACTCAAAAAAATGGGTGGACTCACAAGAACCTATCTATATATATATATAGGGTCAGGATCCGGTGAGAACCACTAATATAATGAGAACCGTGAGAACCTTTACTAAATCTCTACCAAATTTTGTTCCGAAAGTTTTGATGGATCATTTACCATTAGTTTAGCTTGTTCAAGAGAAAAATTTGAAGTAAGTAAACAAAATTTATCGATTATATTAAAACATATATAGTTAATGTACATAAATTCAATTAGGTAAACTAAAACTACTCTAAATGCATAAAAACTAGCACTAGGTGCATGAAAATTGTCACATGCATTAAAACAATTACTAGGTGCAAGAAAATAATGGGCTCTAGATGCATGAAAATAAGTACTAGGTGCATGAAAATTGTTAGATACATGAAACTGACTACTAGGTGCATGATAATTAATAAATTGTATTTCGCCTTAATTTCCGTCAGTAGCGTATAATTTTTTGACCAAGAAATGTGTTATCTTGCCATAGAATTCTACGCCGAACCCAAATATGTTGTTATTTTTTATAAATAAATTTCTTAAGGCGTAGTTCTCACGGTTCTCATTATCTTAGTGATTTTCACCGGATCCCAATTCTATATATATATATATATATATATATATATATATATATATATATATATAGGGTCAGGATCCGGTGAGAACCAATAATATAATGAGAACCATGAGAACCACTCACAATCATTAGATCTTAAAGAAATGGATGGATGAGATTAACTAACCTGAATCCCCCCACCCCAAATTAAATCCTTCAACCCCTGTCATTCTACATTCTTCATTATCACTCTTTTTTTTATCTCTCTCTCTTCAAAGCTTGCAGACTTGCAGTACATTGTTTTTTTTCTCTCTATTCGAACATTAATCTCGCGGGTCCGCGAAACTACTAATCTTTCTTTTTCACTCATTTCAATCACAATCCAGACTTTGTGAATTCACTTCTTCATGCTATCTTCATCAATGAGGACATGGATTCAACGAGGTAAAGATTTGAAACTGATTTTTATTTTTGTGAAATTAGGGTTTTTATTTTTATGTACTTTAAAATTTTTGATTCATTAATAATTTAGTCGAATTAGTCGAAATTGGGGTGTATATTCATGAATTTAATTTGTACTTATTTTTCATTGATGATAAGTAGTTTTTAAATGCATCACTTTAGATGATGATAATTCGTTGTCGTCACTTATTGTTTTTTATTACCGGTATTATGACTGAATTGCTTTAGACTTTAATGGAAACATCTCATTTGTTACCGATATATGGAATGTCGAACTCAAATCTGTTGTATACGTGCGGTTGTTGCCTCTTGTAACTGAGCGGAAACTAGAGTTTAGGCTCTTTGAATTAATTAGCTAAAAGGTTGATGTGTTTGCATTATATTGGTTCCCTTTGTTCATTATTGGATTTTTTAAATAAAAATAAGTTCATAGGGCTTGTTGTTTTTTTATTTTTGGTTGTTGCTGGTGTATTCTTCTGCTTTCATGTGGTCTTTCATGTTTATAGTAACTGAACACTCAATATATATCCTTGGAGTCTTTATAGAGATACACAAATCGATTAATGTATCTGGAGGCATGACTTGTGTATCTTAACTGCTAATGTGAGCATCTATATAGTTCGTCACATTTATTGTGGAGACAGCTTAAGATGGAGTGATACGTCATTGAAAATACAGTGTTGTTGCCTAGGGCTAGTGTGTTAAGGGGGTAATGGTGGTGTGTGGTTGAGTGGTGGCGGCTAACGTTGGTGGTGGTGGGTTTGGGTTGGATGTGGGCTGCGGATACATAAAATTTGGCGCTTCTACACAATTTAGTATTTCAGATGCAAGTTGATTTGTGTATCTGGAG
Source organism: Heliosperma pusillum (assembly GCA_022085475.1). NCBI lineage: Eukaryota > Viridiplantae > Streptophyta > Magnoliopsida > Caryophyllales > Caryophyllaceae > Heliosperma > Heliosperma pusillum. Next base: position 11,076 of record JAIUZE010026289.1, on the reverse strand, counting down.
GCCTTAATTGTGTATCTGGAGTACCAAAGTGTTATGTGGTGGTTCGTAAAAGATTTTTATCAAAACTTATTGTGTTTTGACTTCAATTTTAGTAAGTTTATTTAATTGCATTATGTTGCATATTTGACTTACAAAAATGTAGAGCCTTACTTTCCTTTGTTAATGTTAGGTTTTTTTTTTTCATGTAGTGGTTATTTTCGTGTATCTACTAACACCCACGCTTATTTCCACTGCATAATAATGGCTTAGTGAATATTTCTATGCACCTAGCCTTATTTCCGCTGCATAATAATGGCCTACTGAAAAAACTAATTTATAGTTGCCATTTCTTTAGATACCCAACTTATTTTCGTCTTGCCTGCTCATTTAATATAAGTGGGTCTTGTAAGTTGATAGCTTTTGTTGTTTGTTTATCGCAAATGTTCATTAAGAATAATTTAATGAAGCATTATCATATCACTTTATACTATTTATGATGTCGTAAGTGGCATTTTGTCATTGTTAATACTTACATTTTACTTGTTTCAAAAGCCAATTAGCTCAAATGGCAGAGCATTGTGTAATGCACAAGATGTGGGTCCAACTCCCACATTGGCTCAAAAATTACCAGTGATTCTTTTACAATGATTCTCTTACATTGAGATTGCCAAAGACCGGAATGTGTGGTCATAGTTTCTATGCATAAGCCGGTCTTTGAATTCCTGATTAGTTCAAAGCTATTACACGTCCTTTTAGGCGTATTTCTTGCATGCGCGAGTAGCTCCTCTTTGCCCAAGTACAATCCGGACCTACTTAATCTTAGCTGCAAGTTGTAATCATGGGATTTTTTATTAGTAGGCTATATGGGATTCGAACCCATACTTTTGTGCATAATTTGCACTTCGCTCTACCATTGAGCTAATAGCCTTTAAAATACGTTAAAAAAGATAAAATGAGGGTATGTACATAACAAAATTGCTCTAAAGAGAACAATCAAAACATATTACAAAATCTAGAAGAGAATCAAACAACATCACTCGATATACATCCAAAACACAAATCTCTACATCTATTACCGCCTTATGTAGCACAAGAAAGGGTTTGGGGTTGGCTTAGGCGTCGCTTCACCTAATCCAACTGTAAGCTCTTTCCCTTATTAAGGGAACATGGATCAAGACAAAACTACTTCATGCATCTGCATGTACAAGGTTCTGTAATGCACGTATAATGGTTTTTCATGCATCTGCAAGGCTACTTCATGCACTAATAAGGTTACTGCATCCCAATACCTTCCCTTTATTATTGGGACAAACGATGGGGGACGGGTATCCTAAACTTTAGGACGAGAAAGGATTTATGAATGGATAAGGCAAGACCGCTACGCGTCTCCGCCTAATCCAACCCTAAACCTTTTCCCTTATTAATATTCGTATGATCGGGAGACCAAAAGACATCCTAAAGGGAAAGAGTGAACCTTTTTCTGGGGACGAGATTTAAACTAGGGGAATATTGCCATAAAATTTAGGGCAAGAAAAGGTTTTATGGTTAAGGGTTTAGGGTTTGGTTATGCTAGCAAAACTTATTGTAACTTAGCTTATTTTTATGTGACCACGAGATTTGACATAGTCCATGCATGTACAATGTTGTTTGATGCACATATATTGAGTTTTCATGCATCTACAAACCTACTTGATGCACTGATAAAACTATTGCATCCCAAATCCCTTACGATTATTTTTGGGAGATACGATGGGGGACGAGTATCCTAAAATTTAGGACGAGAAAGGGTAGTGGTCCCGCCTAATCCAACACTAAACCTTTTTCCTTATTATTATTCGTACAACCGCGAGACCAAAAGACACCCTAGAGGGGAAGAGTGAACCCTTTTTTGGGGACGTGATTAAAACCAGGAGAATAATTCCCTAAAATTTAGGACGGGAAAGGGTTTAGGGTTGGATAAGGCGGATCCGCTATCCAACCCTAAACCCTTTCCCTTATTAATATACGTACGGCCGCAAGACTAAAAGACACTCTAGAGTGAAATCTTGAACGCTTTTTCAAGGACAGGATAAAAACTAAGAGATTGGGGTTTAGGTTTGCCTTCGGCTAGCAACATTTATTGTAACTTAGCTTATTTTCATGTGACAACGAGATTTGACATAGTCAATGCATTTATAAGGATGTTTAATGCACATATATTGGGTTTTCATTCATCAACAAACCTACTTCATGCACTGATAAAACTATTGCATCCCAAATCCCTTACGATTATTATATTATTGGGAGATACGATAGGGGATGAGTATCCTAAAATTTGACCCGCCTAATCCAACCCTAAACCCTTTCCCTCATTATTATTTGTACGGCCGCGAGACCAAAAGACACCCTAAAGGGTGAGAGTGAACCCTTTTTTGGGGATGTGATTAAAACTAGAAGAATAATGCCCTAAAACTTAGGATGGGAAAGGGTTTAAGGTTAATGGTTTAGGGTTGCGTTAGGCTGACAATATTTACTCTCATTTAGCCTTTTTGTATGTGACAACGAGATTTGACCTAGTGCATGCATGTACATGGTCGTTTAATGCACATATATTACTTTTTCATGCATCTTCAAGGAAACTTCATGCATTGATAAGGCTATGTATCCCCAATCTTATACCATTATTATTGGGACAAACAACGGTCCTAAAATTTAGGACGGGAAATGGTGTAGGGTTAGATTAGGTCGGACCGCTAGGACCCGCCTAATCCAACTCTAAACCCTTTCCCTTATTAATATTTGTACGGCCGCGAGACCAAAAGACACCCTAGTTGTAACAACCCGAAAAATACCAACTTTTCTAGTAAAAATATTTACTAACACTTTTCAGTAGAACTTAAGTTTTTAAAATAGGAATTTTTGTTACGAGTCTTATTTTGAAATTCCGCGTTCGTATTTGGAATTTCTGAGAGATTTCATGAAAAGACCGTTTTTAGTCATCTTTGACTTTTCTTGACTTTTAAGTCGTCTTTGACTTTTCTTGACTTTTTAAAGTCGTCATTGACTTTTTCTTGACTTTTAAGTCGTCATAAACTTTTCTTGACTTTTAAGTCATCTTCGACTTTTCTCGACTTTTCAGTCAACTTGACTCCGTTGACTTCTTTCCCGACTCGCCTCAGAAGTGAAGACCGAAATTTTATTTAAAAAAATAATATTTTTTATTTATTTTTATTTACATTTATTAAGATTTATCATAATTTAATATAATTATTTTGAATTTATTCGGAAATTAAAGATAACGTTTACGGTTTTAACAGAACGTCATTTAACTATTCCCGAGTCATCGCAAATCCCGTAACAAAATTGAAACTCGACTTTGGCATGAGTCACCCGCCCATGTCATTGCTTTCCACTCACAAATAGATATTTTAATTATTTTGATTAAACTAATCAAAATATCTAGATATTTATTAACTTTATCGATCAGTTAACGAAAATTACGCAAATCGTTTACAAAACTGACCCGACAATCACAAACCCACACGGCACACTCACCCTCGCTTAAGCCTTGATATTTTCATTTCTTTTGATTAATATAACATAATATCTAGATATTTTTAGTATAATTAACTTTATCGTTAATTAGATTTAATCGATTACCGTAAAATAATTAATAAACCTGAGTCAATTACGTAACAACAATTTCAAAACCCGACATACCTTTTTGCCAATAATTACACGGCACACACCACCCTTCACTACTCACTAACAACTTTTCATTTTTCAACAAATCAAATAAAGATCAAAATATCACTTTCTTTAAATCGTTCTTCGTGTTCTTCGTCGTTCATCATTTGTTCTTCATCGTTCTTGAGGCAAAATCCTCATAAAATCTTCATTTCTAATTAAATCCGTCCTAACTTATATTCTAGAATCTACCTTCTTCTCTCTCTCATCTTCTCATTACGGTTTATTTTAAAATTCCGTCACAATCGTTTTTCCACACATTTAATTATGGAAAAATCACGTTTCAGGTACTACTGATGGTTGCTTGTCTTTTCTTATAGGGGAAGAATTTGAATACGAAGTTTGGTGACTCGTATATATTAGGGGAAGACTAGAAGACGGGTTTCTTAGTTCTTAGTTCTTATTATTTTGGTGCTACTTGATTTTAGCTAGCTAAGGTAACGATTCCGAGTTACTCGACGGATAAATGTTACATAGCTTTGTTTTTCTTTAGTTTTGGTTCATCTTTAGTTTTTGTTCATATTATTATGATTTTATGATTTTTGGTTAGTAACATGTTAAGTAGTGGTTATTATGATGTTTTATGAAATTATAACATGTTGGTGGTTCTTGATGAATTTGGATGATTCTTCATAAGTATGATTTTTGTATGATTGATGGTTGTTTTGGTTGTTTAGAAATGGATGTTGTTAATTAAAAACATGTTAGAATTAATTTGGAATTTGGGGTTGTTGTTTGGTGGTGGCCGAATTTGGTTGGTGGTTAGCACGGACACCCCGTCCGTCCAGGCCGGTTCAGACCCGGTCTGGGCTGGTCCATGGTGGGTCCGGGTTTTGGTCTTTGGGTTGTGTCGCTGTTTGATTGTTATGTTGTTGTTTTGACGGGTTTTAATTATGTTAAGCATGCGGGAAATAATTAAGAAACGGTTTTTGTAAAAAGTGTAAAATCTGCCAAAACAGCCCAATTAGGCCCGTGGGCCCAGTCAGGCCCATGTTGGGTTCGGCCCAAAAGTCAGCCCGTGGGTCCCACTTTGGGACTTGTGACGGTTTTTGAGTTATCGTCATTTTTATCGCGTTTTGTAATAATTAGCAAGCGAGAAATATTAATAAGTAAAATATTTAATTAAAAAGGTTTTTTCATTAAATTATTATTTCTCACATGTTAGAAATTATAAGACGAGATCGTAGTTTAATTTAATATCCTTTTAGTCAAACGGGTTTTGGGTATGATAGAATAATTCACATGTTAGAAGTCTTAATAAAATAACATGAAATGAATATGTTGATTTTATGTCTATGTGGTAAAGACTCTGTTTCTAGCCTGTTTGACCAAACGGGTTTGGTCAAACTAAGATCTAGTCAGCCCCGTTTTGACTGATGACCCGTCGCGGGACTCGGGTCGGAGATTTGTCTTCAAGTAATGTTTTATTTAATTATTGAATTAGCCTTAGTAGATATGAGGCGATATGTTATGTGTTTGATTTATAATATGCTTAGTCACATGTTAGGAATTGTTTCCGTTACTAGTTTGATTATATGGGTTGGTGTCAGTGTTGTACTAAGTACCCCCATAGCGATTATGATTATATTGGCGTCTTGACCATCTAATTCTAAAATGAGTCGCTTGGACAGAACCTTGATAGGCCCGTACTATCTTTAACGAGCATCATGGAGTTCACGGATGCTTGATAGCTTTTGTGTCACTGGCTTGGGCCTTTTGATACCAAGCCGGGGGCATGGCATCCTAAGAGTTCCGCTTTGGGAAGGGAGCCAGCTTAAGTACTAGCCATCTCTGCTTAGGGGGTCGCCTATTAGAGTTTCTCATGTACGGTTATGTCATGGGACGAGGAATGGGTTAGCTGTTGTCGCTAGGTCTGATCAGTCTAGGACTAGGATGTTTTCCTACCTTGTGGTATAGCCTCGAGTTACAGAAGTCGACTATTGACTGTCCTAAGAACTTATGCCTGTTTGTAGAAGTATTGGTCTTTCATGTTTTTATGATTCTATGAGTTTTAGAAGGTGAGATGCAAGCCGGCTAAGATTGATAGAGTTTGGATTCCTGATTGTTAACTGATTCACATGATTACGTGTTGATTAGGGTTTGAGTGTATCATGGCCATGTTACATGGTAACCTCTGAGCTAGCATACCAGCTTCCTCCCTACCTCCGCGTTTATAGTTTAATTATCGGTATAACTGATACTTTCCACAATGCGCGGTGATTTGGTACAGTTATCTTTTTCATAACATGAAAAGCATATCATATATGTTAAAGTTTTGTATTGTCCATATACATTGCTTTTATGTTATTCATGTTTCATTAAACTCGACATTTCGTGGCTGGGAGAACTCGGAGTTACTCCCCACTGACTGTGGCTTCCGTGTTTATATTTAATGCGGTCGAACAGGTGGTGAATGCATATTTGGGGTACATTGACGAGCTAGCGAGCGAAGTATTTACCTTGGACCTATATTCGGTTCTTAGATTGTATATTATTATACACTCTTTTATTTCCGTATTTATACGGGAGATATGTCTCCCGTCTTGTATAATTTATTTTGTATAATATTATTTCGTTTTGTAATGACCCTTTTTATTTTATGACACCTTCGTAATGTTTTATTAACTTTTATGTATTTAAATAATTTTTTTTCTTTCCGCAAATTTGAGGGTGTCACACTAGTGGGGAAGATTGAACCCTTTTTTGGGGACGAGTTAAAACTAGGGGAATATTGCCTTCAAATTGAGGACCTTATTACGGGGGACGAGGGACAAATATAGCTAAATCCTAAAAAGGGAGGGTAAACCCATACTGAGGGGGATCGTGTAAAACGATAGGGATTTGATCTAGAGAAGAATTATTTAGTAAACCTATATATGTTTCTTAGTCAACATACATTGATAGTGACTCAAATTCCATTTCGTTGTTACTAATCTATAATAGAAATGTTTAGTCGATAATTGAATGGGAAATCACAAACAATTCGGATTTTGGAAAATCACAACGAAAAAACATTATTTTGAGAAACATACTTCCTCTATACTTCTAAGCAGATCATGGAATTCTATCGATCAATTACCAAAATTACACACTGCATTGCAACATTTATCGAATAAACTACAAAATCAATTACATGGAAGTTGAGAAGACATATCACCGTCAGGTCATTAGTAGACTCTCAAAATTCAATATCTCGTTGCCTCTATTGTAACAAGAAGGATACGCAATTACAAAAGTATGAGCAACTGAAACCTAGAATTGAGCAAATAAAATTCAGATATTAGCTCGCTTGAAGCATATCCAAGAGTTTTAACAAGACATGAAATGTGATAATGACAGCCATTAAATGCCTCTCCAATTCTCCTGTGTAACACTTGGTAAGAACTAAGAGCATTCCAGCTACGTTAATTCCTTTGTAAACTTATACAGTACTAGAAAAAATATTCACAATCAATCATAGAAGATATCCATTACTTTGTCGGAAAATTTCACTTTACAAATATGAGTTTTATGCATATCTCGTTTTTCTATATTCATTGTAGAGTCAAAGCTAAAATGTACTAAACAAAACAACCTCAACAAAACAAGTGTGGACTGCCGAATTTTATAATTTCTAAAAGAAATCTTATTAAATACAATTCAGAAACACATTCAAAGACGTGGTGCGTTACTGAATGAATGAAATTGAATCGTCGGTAATTCTTGAGTAGAATTAGCAACAAAATATTAGGGTTAGGATATTAGATAAATAAATCGGAATCAACAAGGAACACAACAGATTATATTGATAGATCAATAATTAACTACATTAATTGAAGTAATTAATAGAAAATTAGCAAAAAATGCAGGTAACTTGAATCGATCGACATTTGAAAGCAACGATAACAATGATAAAGACGATCAAATAAAGAATACAACACTAATCAACTAATTTAAATCATAAAAAATCGCAAAATTTAAGTAATACGAGTAAGAAATAAATTGGTGAAATTGACCGAATTACCTAAATTGTAATCCGCTCGAAATCATGATAATCGTAGATGAAATCAGCAAGAATGAAAAGAAGGAGCCAAGATTAAAGTCGGACGTACGGAATAATTTGGTCAAAATCGCAGTAATGGTGCTCGAAATCAAGTAGAATGAAGAAGGGATGTAATCAATGAGGTGAGAAAAAGTAGAAAGAGGAGAGAGAAATAAAAAGACGCAGTATGATAGAAATTGGAGGGTGAGACAAGTTGGACTATGCTCAAAATATGTTTAATCTCCACCATTCATTTGTTTAAGATCTAAGGGTTGTAATAGGTTCTCACAGTTCTCATTATGTTATGGGTTCTCATGGGATCCCAAATATATATATATATATATATATATATATACATATATATATAGAAGTAGGATTATATGAGTTGGGTCATATTTGGTGAGTTACCCCTCTAAATCTAGACCATTCATTTAATCTAAGATGGATGGCTGAGATTTAATCTCAGAGTTTGTATATAAGATCTTAATCTTTGGTGACCTTTTCTTTATCTTCTTTTTTTCCATTTCTTTGAAACACACTCTCTCTTCCTTCATCTCTCTTTCTCTCTCTCTAATCCACCATTTTTTTCTCGGAAATTCATTGATTCAATTCGCGGATCTTCATTCTCGTTGTTCGTTCAATTTCCTTCACTGATTTCGCGCATCTTTATCTTCAATTCTCAGGTAATGAACTCTGTTCTCGTTCGTACTAATTTTTGAGTTTAATTTTATTAATTTTATTTATTAATATTATTGTTATTTATTCGAATTTCATGTTTTGTGTACGTATTCTTCATTTATTCAGTTATCTTCATTATTTTCATTCAATTCGTTGTGTTTTTGTCGTTAAATGACATTTTCTTTAATTCTAGGGTTTAGTTATTGTATTTTATTCATTTATTCAATTATGTTCATTATTATGTGCTTTAGTTATGTGATTTCGTCGCACTTTCAGTGTTGAAGATGATGTGTTTGTTGAAATTACTCTAGTTATTATAGTTGTAGTAGTAGTTGCTGTATTATTCAACCTTAGTTATTGTATGTTGATGTAGCAGTTATTGTATTCTCCTAGATGATGTTGTTTCGAATTCAGTTATGGTATTATTCAACCTTGTTTATTGTATTTGTAGTAGCAGTTATTGTATATTTGGTGTAGTTATTGTATTCGTAGTGACATTTATTGTATATTGATCTAGTTTAATTTATATTGATCTAGTTATTGTATTATACAATCGTAGTGATTAAATTACTCAATCTTAGTTATTCTATATTGTAACAGCAGTTAATATATTATTTAACCTTAGTTATTCTATATTGTAGTAGCAGTTATTATATTATTTAACTTTAGTTATTCTTATATGGTCTTGATATTTATGTCTTAGTTATGGTTAAGTCTCTGCCCTGTAATAAAAAAGAAAGGGCTCTAAACGTAGTAGAGAGCCTGAAGCTGATAATAACAAACTTAATTCGAAGCGTTCAAAAGTAGTATTTCCAAAAAAGAAACTCAACATTGTTCCTGCAACTGCCAAAGTGCGCATGTGAGTATATCTTTTCCTCTTTTTTTTTAAGAGTTTTTTTTTTATTCTGTGATAAATTGTTTTTGTGTTTTGTTTCCTTGTTTCAGTATCTGTGTTTTTTCTCCTTGTTTTTAGTGCTGCAAAATTTACGGTGAGATGTCGTCCAAGAGGGTTGGTTAACCTTATTGAAAAACTTGGTCCAAAGCAGCGTCAGGCTGTCATTGACATCGGGTTGACGCATTACTTGACTTTAAATTGAGTAGTTTGACACTAGGTATCATACCACTCTTTTAAAACATTTTAATGTTGCTGCCCGTCTCTTCAAAGCACAAGATGTTAAATTTGTGCTTACAAAGGATGATGTGCATGATGTATTTGGCTTACCCAATGGAGGTGACAAGATTGAGGTTGTGCACACTGGGAATAGTGTCTTGTTCTCACAAGATACACTAAATAGGGATTTTCGGAGAATGTTGGTGGTAGAAGAGACATATTATGTTACTGTCCCCATTGTTTCTGAGGCTATCATCAAGATGGGAGATGATGGGGGAGACGAATTTTGGAGGTTGTTAGTGTAATTTATGAAAAGAAAAATATTAGACTTTCTAATACTGAAATTAAATTATCATAATTTAATTATACATGATCTATTGCATGCATGTATGAATAAGTGTATAATACTACAAAAGAAGAAATTTCCTTACAAAGGTTTATGGAAATGGTATACCACAACTTTTTTAGTTTTAGAACCTGAATATAAGAGCTCCTTAAATCTTAATCAAAAGTAGGATTACTCCTCTAATATGCACCCAAGGATTTACCCAATATCCTAGTTTTATTTACTAGATAACAACTAGAATTAACCCTTAAATAATACTACAAATATTACTACAAATTAGTACTATAAGATGTATATTATATATGTGAGTTTATGTGGTGAAGATGATGATAAAGACGATGATAAAGATGAGGAATAAGGATGACAATTCACCATTGTTATTCTTCTAGTAACAACACCGGCTATACCACACTAAAATGGACCAATTTTTGCTCTTCAATCATCAAGTCAAATGAGCTTGTAGTGTTGGGGTATTTATATGAGTTTAGTAGTGGAATTAGATGATGTTATCATCCACTTATAAGTGGAAAATTCACCAAACTCTCACCGAATTGTGTGTGGATGGAATTCGGTTCATTTTGGGTATTTGGGTCCATTTTTGACTTTTGATATTTGTCACACAAATACTTATAAGTCAAATACTTAATCATCTAATGTGACACCCTCGAATTTGCGGAAAGATAAACAAGTAATTTAAATAAATAAAAGATGAGAATACGTTTTTAATAGGTTCACTTTAGTGAAAATCGGTAAATTTTAAAATCGGAACCTACCATTAAATATATTCATCATAACAAAGGTGTCTTAAAGAAAAAGGTTCATAACAAAAAGGAAATAATATTATACATAAGAAGTATCTAAAACGGGAGACAAATCTCCCTAATAAATACGGAAATAAAAGAGTGTATTAAATAATACAATCCTAAGAACCGAATATAGGTCCAAGGTAATTCTTCACTCGCTAGCTCGTCAATGTACCCATGCATGCATCACAAACCTGTTCGACCGCATTAAATGTAAACACGGAAAGCACAGTCAGCGGGGAGTAACTTCGAGTTTCATAGCCACGAAAGTCGAGTTTAATAAAAACATGAATAACAAAAAGAGATGTATATGGAAAATTACAAAGCCTTAACATATACGATATGCTTTTCATGTTATGAAATAAATAACTAACATATAACCTAGCATATGAAGGCTAAGCTACTCATGCAA
>JAIUZE010026285.1:0-11729 GCA_022085475.1 Heliosperma pusillum | reverse complement strand
TATGATTTAATAATTCACATGTTCGAAATAGAATGAAATAACATGAATTGAATATGATGATTCTTATGTTCAAGCCTCGAGGGCTAAGACTCTGTTTCTAGCCGGTTTGGCCAAACGGGTTTGGTCAAACTAAGATCTAGTCAGCCCCGTTTTGACTGATGACCCGGCGCGGGACTCAGGTCGGGGATTTGTCTTCAGGTAAGGTTTTATTTAATGAATGAATGAATGAGCCTTAGTAGATATGAGGCGATATGATATTGGAATATGATTTATATGCAATTAGTCACATGATAGGAAGTTTTTCCCGTGACTGTTTAATTGTATGATATGTGTCGTGTTGACTAAGTACCCATAGAGAATTATGAGTATATGGCGTCTTGACCATTCTAATTCTAAATGAGTATCTTGGACCATGACATTGATAGGCCCGTACTATCTTTATCGAGCATATGGAGTTTGCGGCTTGATAGCTTCTGTGTCCCGGCTTGGTGGGTTTATATCCAAGTCGGGGTATGGCTGCCATTGTTTCCACTTTGGGAAATGGAGCCAGTTTCAGTACTAGCCACCCCCTTTGATGGATCTTCTTAGGGTGTACTCATGTGATTGTATCATGGGTCTTGGATGCGAGGTTTTTTCCGCATTTCTCTGGGTCTGCGCAGGCTAGGTTTAGGGTTGAGTCGTATCTTGGACATGTTTCTGAGAGGAACCTCTGAGCTAAGATATGTGCTTTGGATCTGGGCCATGTCATTAGTGTGACCGCTGAGCCTAGATGTGTGCTTGGTATTTGGGCCATGTTACCGGAGTGACCGATGAGCCTAAATATTTAAGTATATCCTACCTCGTGGTATAGACTCGAGTTACAGAAGTCTTCTATTGACTGTCCTAAGAACTTATGCCTGTTTGTAGAAGTATTGGTCTTTCATGTTTGATGACTCTATGAGTTTTAGAAGGTGAGATGCAAGCCGGCTAAGATTGATAGAGTTTGGATTACCGATTGTTAACTGATTCACATGATTACGTGTTGATTAGGGTTTGAGTGTATCACGGCCATGTTCTGAGAGGAACCTCTGAGCTAGCATACCAGCTTCCCTACCTCGAGTTATAGATTATTATCGGTTTCACATGATAGCTTTCACATGCTAGGTTATTTGTTAGTTATATGTTTCATAACATGAAAAGCATATCATATATGTTAAAGTTTTGTATTGTCCATATACATTGCTTTTATGTTATTCATGTTTTATTAAACTTGACATTGCGTGGCTGGGAGGACTCGGAGTTACTCCCCACTGACTGTGGCTTCCGTGTTTATATTTAATGCGGTCGAACAGGTGGTGATGCATACTTTGGGTACATTGACGAGCTAGCGAGCGAAGTATTTACCTTGGACCTATATTCGGTTCTTAGATTGTATATTATTATACACGCTTTTATTTCCGTATTTATACGGGAGATATGTCTCCCGTCTTGTATAATTCTTATGTATAATATTAATTTGCTTTTGTAATGAACCTTTTTATTTATGACACCCTTCGTTATGTATTTAAATTATTTTTTTTCTTTCCGCAAATTTGAGGGTGTTACAATTAGGATCGCAAAGCACTTTCCGGTGAGGGAAGCCGACAACTGGTGGGCTATCACAAGTGCCACTGCCGTTCTTGAAGAGGACTTTAACTGGGCTTGCTTTAAAGCTCTTGTGGAGGGTAGATTTTATCCTAAAGAGCTTAAACAGCAAAGGCTTAAAGAGTTCATCGATTTTAAGCAAGGCAACTTATCAGCTCAAGAGTTTACTACGAAGTTTAATAAGCTCGCTCATTTTGCGCCGAGGCTTATCCGTGATGATGAAGATCGAGCATTCTATTATCGTAACAAGTTAAGTGCCGTTCTTCAAAGTAAGGTGAGAAGGGGTACTGCGTCCTTTGGAGATCTTTATGATGATTCCTTATGGGCTGAAAATTCAATGAAGGCTATTAGAGATGAAGCTTCAATGAATAATTCCTCTCCTTCTTATGCTCCTAGGCCGAATGCTTTTGGGAAGAGGCCGTTTATTCCGTCTCCTTCTAATTCTTATGCTAACAAGAGGTGGTTTAATCCTTCTTCCAATGCAAATACAAGGAATCCTGCTCCTTTTATTCCTAGAGCTACTTCAAATGTGGCTCATAGGCCTTATGCTCCGCAAGCTCAAGCTCAAGGTCGCTTTTGCAACCGTTGTAGACAACCACATCACCCCGGTGTGGCATGTTACAACCGACCTTATGTGTGCTTCTTTTGTCAAAAGGGTGGTCATCGTTATGACGATTGCCCCAATCGGAAGTTACCCCCTCCTTCTTCTAAACCTAAGGGTTCCATCTTTGTCATGAGCCGTGCTGAAGCCGATGCTCATCCAGAGATCATTACGGGTATGTTCTCAATTTTAGAGCAACCGGGGTTATTTTATTTGAGTCCGGTGTTCTTGTCTTTGTGTCATCAAACCTATTCTAGTAAATTATCTGATAGCCTACATCTAGGCAGGATAATCCACTATCCTTGCAATTCCGCAGAATTATCTATTGTTGACTCTTTATCCAAATGTACCTAGATCTATTTCGGGTTACTATCTTTCCGCGAATCTCCTTAAGTTTTCCTCTAGGAGAGTTTGATATTATCTTAGGTATTGATTGGCTAGCTATGTATCATGCTAGGTTCGAGTGTCGTGATCAAAAGATTTTCTTAAAGAGTCCTTTAGGTGTTAGAATAACCTATAAGGGATCTCATCCCCGTAAAGGTGTGTCTTTAATTTCCGCTTTAAAATTGGTAAGTATGGTTAGAAAAGGTCACCAGGCATTCTTGTGTGTTGTGACTTCTTCAAATACCTCTTTGCCAAGTATTGAAGATGTACCTATTGTTCGAGAATTCGTTGATGTATTTCCTGAAGATTTGCCCGGGATTCCTCCCGAGCGTGATGTTGAATTCTCTATTGATCTTGTTCCTGGTTCTGGTCCTATTGCCAAAGCTCCTTATCGTATGGCTCCGTTTGAATTGAAAGAGTTAAGGAAGCAGTTGGATGATATGATTGAAAAGGGTTTTATTAGACCAAGTGCCTCGCCTTGGGGTGCTCCAGTTCTTTTTGTGAAGAAGAAGGATGGCTCTATGAGGTTGTGTATTGATTATCGTGATTTGAATCGGATTACAATCAAGAATAGGTATCCTTTACCTAGAATTGAGGATTTGTTTGATCAATTAAAGGGCGCTTCTACTTTTTCGAAGATTGATTTGAGGTCCGGTTATCATCAAATTCCGGTTAGAGATGTTGATATTCCAAAGACCGCTTTTAGTACGAGGTATGGTCATTATGAGTTCAGGGTAATTGCCATTTGGATTGACGAATGCTCCCGCTATCTTTATGGACCAAATGAACCGCACATTTAGTGACTATCTTGACAAGTGTGTGGTGATTTTCATTGATGATATTCTTATTTTCTCCAAGTCCGAAGATGAGCATGCTATTCATTTGAGGATTATTTTGGGTGTTCTACGTCGTCAGAAGTGGTATGCTAAGTTCTCTAAATGTGAATTTTGGTTACCTAAAGTGTCCTTTCTTGGGCATGTGATTTCAAAAGAAGGTGTAATGGTGGATCCTTCTAAAATTGAGGCCGTTGTTGATTGGAAGAGTCTGACTGATATTAGAGAGATTCGAAGTTTCCTTGGTTTAGCTGGTTATTACCGAAGATTTGTCAAGGATTTCTCTAAGCTTGCTAGACCGATGACTCAGTTATTGAAGAAGGAAACCAAATTCCTATGGAATGAAGCTTGTGAAACAGCGTTTCAAGAGTTAAAGAAGAGGTTAACTACCGCTCCGGTGTTGACTTTGCCTGAAGATGGTGTAGACTTTGATGTCTACTGTGATGCTTCTAAGATGGGTTTAGGTTGAGTTCTTATGCAGAATAGGAAGGTGGTGGCTTATGCTTCAAGGCAATTGAGAGTTCATGAAGTGAACTATCCTACTCATGATTTAGAATTGGCCGCTGTTGTTCATGCTTTGAAAGTGTGGAGACATTATTTAATTGGAGTTCATTGTAGTATCTTCACCGATCACAAGAGTTTGAAGTACATATTTACTCAAAAAGAGTTGAATATGAGGCAAAGAAGATGGTTGGAGTTGGTGAACGATTATGATTTTGAGTTATTGTATCATGAAGGGAAGGCTAATGTTGTTGCAGATGCTCTTAGTAGGAAAGCTTCTCATGCTTTGAATGCTATGCATGTATTACCTATTGATCTTTGTGCCGAGTTTCGAAGGTTGAGTTTGGAGTTTGTAGAGCGTGGATTTATTCATGTTGGTGCTATGATTGCCGAACCTGTGTTTTTCCGTGAAATCCGCGAAAGCCAAGTTGATGATCTTACCTACAAGTCTATCCAAGCCAAGATTCTTGAAGGTAAGAGTAAAGATTTCAAGTTTGATAATGAAGGTGTTCTTCGTTTCCATGGTCGTTTATTTGTTCCTAATGCTCTTAATTTGAGGAAGCGAGTTCTTGATGAAGCTCACCTTTCCCCTTATTCTATTCACCCCGGTGGTGATAAGATGTACAAGGATTTGAAGCTACAGTTTTGGTGGCCGAACTTGAAGGGCGATGTTGTGTCATATATGGGAAGATGTCTTACTTGCCAACAAGTAAAGATTGAACACAAGAGACCGGGTGGATTGCTACAACCGTTGGATATTCCGCTATGGAAGTGGGAATCTATTTCTATGGACTTTGTTATGGCTTTGCCGAGGACCGTTGGAGGTAAAGATGCTGTTTGGGTCGTTGTTGATCGGTTGACCAAGTGTGCTAGATTTATTCCGATCAAAGAAACTTGGAGTTTGGACCGATTAGCAAAAGCCTATGTGGATGAAATTGTTAGATATCATGGTATTCCTATGGAGATTATATCCGACCGAGATCCGAGATTCTGTTCGAGATTTTGGAAAGCTTTGCAAGAGGCCATGGGTAGTAAGTTGTTGATGAGTACTGCATTTCATGCCGCTACGGATGGTCAGACTGAGAGGACTATTCAGACTTTAGAAGATTTGCTTAGGGCTTGTGCTCTTGATTTTCAGTCTAGTTGGGAAAAGAGCTTACCGTTGGTAGAGTTTTCTTACAACAATAGCTATCATGCATCTATCAAGATGGCTCCATATGAAGCTCTTTATGGAAGGAAATGTCGGAGTCCTATATGTTGGAATCAATTGAGTGATGTTCGTGACTTAGGCCCCGATGGTCTTGTTGAAACCATTGATAATGTGAAGGTCATTCGTGATAGAATGAAAGCCGCTCAAGACCGTCAAAAGTCTTATGCCGATATCCGAAGAAGACCGCTAGAATTCGAGGTTGGAGATAAGGTATTCTTGAAAGTATCTCCAATGAAGGGTGTTAAACGGTTTGGTGTTAAGGGTTAAATTGAAGGCCCGAAAAAATTGGGACCCTTTGATATTGTGAAGCGGGATGGTGTTGCCGTTGCTTATAAGTTGGATTGCCGCCGAATTTGGCTAAGGTTCATGATGTTTTCCATGTTTCTCAATTGAGAAAGTATGTTAGTGATCCAAGCCATGTCTTTCAAAGGGATTTGCCCGAGCTTGAACCGAATTTATCCTTTGAAGAGAAGCCGATCCGTATCCTAGATCGTAAGGATAGAAAGTTGAGAAGTAAAGTAGTTCCTTTGGTGAAAATCTTATGGAGAAGTGCTAATGTCGAAGAAGAGACTTGGGAAACTGAAGCTTCTATGCGTAGTAAATATCCGAGTCTTTTTTAGTAAGGTATTTTTCTTTCCCTCAAGTTTCGAGGGCGAAACTTTTTAAAAGGTGGGGTGATTGTAACACCCGGAAATGTACCCTATTTTTCTAGTAGAAATATTTTACGAAATCTTTTCAGCAAATTTAAGTTTTAATTTAGAATTTAATGTTTCGAGTCGAACTTAGAATTTCCGAGTTCGTATTTGGAATTTCTGCGAGATTCCATGAGAATCCCGTCTTAAGGCGAGTTTGACTTTTTGTTGACTTTTCCTCATACACAACTCATACTCCTTAACCTATTTTCACTCATACACAAACACAACTTACTTCTTCCTTAAGAAAAGATCAAAACCTTGCCTCCCTCTTTGAATTCGATCTTAGAATCATAATAACTCTTTTGTTCTTTGATAGAATTCACGTAAGTTCGTCTCTTTCTTCTCCCCTTACCTTCCTCTATCCGTATTGATATTAAAATCATCGTCTTTCTCGCTTTTCAATCTTTGCGTCTTTCTCAAGATGAATTTTATTCATCTTTTATGATCTATTTGTAGGTGGTGACCTCCAAGATCCCGACAAAGACTATTACCTTATTGAAGAGGAGCTTGACGAGTAGTAAAGACGCTTGAAGGTAACGGTGAAGGGTTACTCGGTATCATTTACGTGTTTTACATGCTTTATATGCTAGAAATCGTATTAGAATACGATTAGGAAGCCTAGAATTCATAAAATGGATGATGATTGTTGTTATTTGATGAATGTTGATGATGAATATTGATTGTTGATAATTATTATAAGTGAATTATGAGAATTGAAATTGTTTGGGTTGTTGTTTATGGTTCACGGGTAAAGGGGTGTTCCCAGCCGGTCGACCGGCCGTGTGACACCCTCAAATTTGCGGAAAGAAAAAAATATTTTAAATACATAAAAGATACGAATACAATACGAAGGTGTCATTACATAATAAAAAGGTTCATTACAATACGGAATAAAATTCTACAAAAGAAATATACAAGACGGGAGACATATCTCCCGTATAAATACGGAAATGAAAGAGTGTATAATAATATACAATCTAAGAACCGAATATATGTCCAAGGTAATACTTCGCTCGCTAGCTCGTCAATGTACCCAATGTATGCATTCACCACCTGTTCGACCGCATTAAATATAAACACGGGAGCCACAGTCAGTGGGGAGTAACTCCGAGTTCTCCCAGCCACGAAATGTCGAGTTTAATTAAACATGAATAACATAAAAGCAATGTATATGGAAAATACAAAAACCTTAACATATATGATATGCTTTTCATGTTATGAAACAATTAACTAACATATAACCTATCATATGAGAGCTATCATGTGAATTCGATAATAAAATATAACACGAGGTAGGGAAGCTGGTATGCTAGCTCAGAGGTTACCCTGTAACATGGCCATGATACACTCAAACCCTAATCAACACGTAATCATGTGAATCAGTTAACAATCGGTAATCCAAACTCTATCAATCTTAGACGGCTTGCATCTCACCTTCTAAAACTCATAGAATCATACAAACATGAAAGACAAATACTTCTACAAATAGGCATAAGTTCTCAGGACAGTCAATAGACGACTTCTGTAACTCGAGGCTATACCACAAGGTAGGAAAACATCCTAGGCCTAGACTGATCAGACCTAGCGACAACAGCTATTCCGCTCCCCGTCCCATGACATAACCGTCTATGAGAAACTCTACTAGGCGACCCCCTAAGCAGAGATGGCTAGTACTTAAGCTGGCTCCAGTCCCAAAATGGATAAGGCAGCCATGCCCCGACTTGGATATAAACCCACCAAGCCGAGACACAAAAGCTATCAAGCAGTGAACTATATACTCGTTAAAGACAGTACGGGCCTATCAATGTCATGGT
The DNA here is from genome assembly GCA_022085475.1 of Heliosperma pusillum. NCBI lineage: Eukaryota > Viridiplantae > Streptophyta > Magnoliopsida > Caryophyllales > Caryophyllaceae > Heliosperma > Heliosperma pusillum. The sequence continues at coordinate 4,068 of JAIUZE010026285.1, read as the reverse complement.
CCAAGATACTCATTTAGAATTAGCATGGTCAAGACGCCATATACTCATAATTCTCTATGGGTACTTAGTCAACACGACACCAACCATATAATCAAACAGTCACGGGAAAAACATTCTATCATGTGACTAATTGCATATAAATCATATTCAAATATCATATCGCCTCATATCTACTAAGGCTAATTCAATAATTAAATAAAACCTTACTTGAAGACAAATCCCCGACCCGAGTCCCGCGACGGGTCATCAGTCAAATCGGGGCTGACTAGATCTTAGTTTGACCAAACCCGTTGGATCAAACCGGCTAGAAACAGAGTCTTTATCACATAGACATAGACATAAAAATCAACATATTCCATACATGTTATTTTATTAACTTCTAACATGTGAATTATTATATTATAACAAAACCCCGTTTGACTTAACTAATATCCAATTAAACTACGATCTCGTCTTATAATTTCTAACATGTGAGAAATAATAATTTTATGGAAAACCTTTTTAAATTTAAATGTTTTACTTATTAATATTTCCCACTTGCTAAATATTACAAAACACGATAAAAATGACGATAACTCAAAAACCGACACGAGTCCCAAGGTGGGACCCACGGGCTGAAATGGGCCGGACCCAATATGGGCCTGGATGGGCCCACGGGCTGTTTTGGCTTCAAAAAGGCTGTTTTGCTTTAATTTTTCTAAAACCGTTTTCTAATATTTTCCCGCATGCTTAACATAATTAAAACCCGTCAAAACAACAATTAAACAACCAAACATCGACACAACCCAAACCAAAACCCGGACCCACCTTGACCAACCCAGACCGGGTCTGAACCGGCCTGGACCGGTCCGGTTTGGACCCGGTTCTTGCCCCTTTCTCGGTTCCATCATCAAACACACCAAATCAATTCCAAACTTGTTTTTAATCATCAAACAACCATTTTAACAACATTCATACAAAATCATAACTTATTAAAAATCATCAAAATTTGTCAAGAACATTAAACTTGTTAAAATTTCATAAACAACATAAAATCATAACTTAGTAAAAATCATTTAAAATTCTTCAAGAACACTAAATTTGTTAAAAGTTCATAAACAACATAAAAATCATAACTTATGAAAAACCATAAAAATTCATCAAGAACAATAAATCAACATAAAAATTCACTACAACTTAAAAATCATCAAGAACACTAAATCATCATAAAAATTCATACAACATAAAATCATCAAAAATCATCAAACATCACAAAAACTTCCATACAACATAAAAATCATAAAACAACATAATAATTACTACTTAACATATTACTAACTAAAAATCCATAAATCATAAAACATGAACCAAAAATAAAGATGAACCAAAATCCAAATAAATCAAATTAAAGGCTATGTTACTAACTTAACTCTTAAATACTATAACATGAGCCAAAACTAAAGACTACAAAAACAAAACTAAAGCTATGTGACATTAATTCGTCGAGTAAATCGGAAATGTTACCTTAGCTAGCAAAATCCACTTAGCACAAAATATAAGAAAATATAAATAAGAAAACCCTTCTACTAGTCTTCACCCAAAATATAAGAGTCCCCAAATTCGTCTTCAAACTCTTCCCCTATAAGAAATAACAAGAAAAACAATTATTAGAACTTAAACTAAATTTTCCATAATTAAATGATGAAAACGATCTTGACGGAATTGAAAATAAACCGTACTAGAAGATGAGGAGCGAAGAGGAGAGTCTAGAAATATAAATTAGGAAGGATTTAATTAAGAAACGAAGGATTTATGGAGGTTTTGCTCAAGAACGATGAAGAACTAAAGATGAACGATGAAGAACGCGAAGAACGATTAAATAAAGTGAGGTTTTGATCTTATTTTGATTTGTTGTAAAATGAAAAGTTGTTTGTGAGTCATATGGGGTGTGTGGGTGCCGTGTGTTTATAGACACATAAAGGTGTCGAGTTTTGACATTGTTGTTCCGTAATTGACTCGCGTTTAATAATTATTTTACGTTTAACGATTAAATATTATTTACGATAAAGTTAATATCAAGATATTATGATATTAAAATGAAAAATAATGAAAATATCAAGGCTTAAGAGTGGGTAAGTGTGCCGTGTGGAATTGTGATTGTCGGGTCTGATTTCGAGCGTTTTGCGTAATTTTCGTTAATTGATCGATAAAGCGAATAGTGATCTAGATATTATGATATTGTAATCAAAAGTAATCAAAATATCAAGGCCATTAGAGGACTTTAAGGAGCCGTGTGGTTTGAGGTGATTCGGGTCTGTTTTTGCTCGATTTGCGTAATCTCCGTTGACGGATCGATAAAGTAACAAATATCTAAGATATTTGTATTATTTTAATCGAATCAATTAAAATATCCAATCGTGAGTGGAAAACGATGACATGGCCGCATGACTCATGCCAAAGTCAAGTTTCGATTTTGTTGCGCGCTTTACGATGCGTCGGGAATAGTTAAATGACGTTCGGTTAAAACCGTAAACGTTATTCTTTAAATTCCGAATAAATTCAAAATAATTATATTAAATTATGATAAATCTTAATAAATCTAAATAAAAATAAATCAAAAATATTATTTTTTTAAATAAAATTTCGGTCTTCATACTTATGAGACGAGTCGGGAAAAGTCAACGAAAGTCGAAATCGACTAAAAAGTCGGAAAAAGTCAAAAATGACTTAAAAGTTCAGAAAAGTTTAAGACGACTTTAAAAGTCAAGAAAAGTAATTGACGACTTTAAAAAGTCAAGAAAAAGTCAAAGACGATTTAAAAGTCAAGAAAAGTCAAAGATGACCGAAAACGGTCTTTTCATGAAATCTCTCAAAACTTCCAAATACGAACGCGGAATTTCAAAATACGACTCGGAACAGAAATTCCTATATTAAAAACTTAAGTTCTACTGAAAAGTATCCATAAGCTATTGCTAAGCAAATTGGGTACTTTTCGGGTTGTTACAGGCCGCCGGTCTGACCACCGGCTGAGAACACTCCAGTAACATCATATGAATTTTGTATAAGGGGTGCTCTGTGCCGGCCCACCGGCCGCCGGTCCATCGACCGGCCTGGACCACCTCAGTAAGTGAAGTTTGGATTTTTGGTATTGTGCTCTGAGCCGGCCCACCGGCCGCCGGTCCTACACCGGCCTGGAACACAATACTCTGCTTTTGGTTTTAGCCTGTGCTCTGAGCCGGTGGACCGGTTGCCGCCCTCCAGACCGGCCTGGAACACGGCGGTGTTGTTTTCCTTTAACTTATAAAACTCATAATTTATAATAGTTCGCATGATCTGTTTGTCGTATAATTTTACGTAGAGTCTTATAATATTCATGTTTTGAATATATGATATTTTATTCGCTTGTATCACATGTTTTGTGACGGTTTTTGCTATGTCCCACTTTGAGTCGGTTTTTACAAATGATACGGTTTGAGCACGATTTTGTCTTGTGCTTTGTATCTCATTCCCTTGGCTACCTTCCCGTTCGTAAGGCTGGAATGTCGGAACGGAGAGGTATCCTACTGCTTAATTGCATGTGTAGTGGGCATATGACGACGTTGTTGGGAGTTGAACGCTATGCGTGGTTCGACCCGGCCGTCAAATGTTGTATACTTGCGAGGTGGTGTTATTTGCATGTAGCGTACCGCTTGTTATGTGGCTAGAGCTCTTTTCCGCCTCTTTCGTGAATGTCGACCGAATTTGGGGTACTCGGCGTCTATGATTGACCGAGTCTTGGATGCGAAAAGTTTATCGCATGTCGAATCGGAACACGTTATTCCGAGAGTCTGGCCAGGTTTAGACTAGGACCGTATTATTATCGTCGTCCTACCGGAGGAAATTAGTGCACATAGGCGAAATGTAAGCATCGCGTATGAGTTCAGGGAAATGCTTATCCCGTGGATGCCTATTAATCATACTTGCCATGTACACGATGCTAGTGCGTTTCATTTACCGTGAGAGTTGTCGTCTTGTGTCGTTCTTGAATGAGTGATTTCATGATATTGTTCATGGTCATTGCATGATTGGGCACCGTCAATCTTGGTTCGT
>JAIUZE010026277.1:0-11326 GCA_022085475.1 Heliosperma pusillum | reverse complement strand
GATTATAATGAAATTACGATTTATATGATTAACGGGTCATAAACAAAATTGCATAATAAACAAAGGGATTAGGAATAACCTTTAGTCCTTGTAAATTCGGCCTAAGAACAGATATCAAAGTAGATATCCTCCTAATCGTCTCACCCAAGATTGATTGAGAAATGCCCTTGTATTTGCTAGAAAATTAGAGAGAAAAAGAGTCTGTATCTTTTTGTGTGATGTGAATTACTGATGAATGAATTAGAGAATTAGAATGAGTAAAACTCTACCCATATACTCCAATTCTCACGGCACTCATAAGAGAAAATAAGGGATTATTTTTCTCTTATTTTGTTACCTATTTTGACCGAAATTCCTAGAGTGGGCTCGATGCTGTTGACTTACTCAAGCGGATCCATAAATTCTCGGTATCTCAGGATGCTGGGGCTCGGGTGGCCGCTTATATTTTTGCTAGACTTAGTTTTGCTATAGCTAAGGGGGTGGGGGCCCAGATTGTCTCTTGGCTCCTCACCAACTTCATGTAAACTTTTCATTTTATTTTAATGAAAGTTGCGCGCATCATATAATAATAATAAAAAAAATAACAATAATAATAAAAATAAAAATAAAAATAAAAATAATGCAGTGTCCTTCTTTGCTGCTGCTAAGGGGGTGGGGGCCCATATTGTCTCTCGACTTCCCACCAATTTCATGTAAACTTTTATTTTTCTTTTAATGAAAGCTGCGTGCATATTAATTAAAAAAACAAATAATAATAATAATGCAGTGTCCTGCTTGTTCTCGGGTCTTTGATGGAGATATCTTCGGGAATCATGCCGTGTGTTGTGCTGGTAATATTGGTATTAAGCACCGACATAACATTGTTCGTGACACCCACTTGGATATGTGTTTTCGATCTTGGATGGAGTTATAGTTTCTTACCTTTCTCTTTCTCTTTGTTGGGAGACTTAGAGACAAAGGCTTTTGCAGTGATCAAGCGGATTTAAAAATTCTTTGTGTCTCAGGATGTCTTGATGTCTAGTGCTGCGGTCTGGCATCGTAGATGGAACGGCGTTCAGATCTGCAATCGGTAGATAATATCAAATAGACAATAAGCAAACAGTTACTATTAATTATATTTAACATTTATCACAATAATCCAATTACAACAAAATACAATAAACTCGTCTCACAACTCTATGACTCAGCGAAAGTAAACGTGGCCGTCAATGTACTGTTAAGTTATGTACTGAGTTGTCCCATATTTTGAATAGGTGTGGGGATGTGTGATCTAGTTTAGATATAGTGTATCTTTGTTGCTTAATGTACCTTTTTGCATATATATTGGTCTTGGTGAATGAGTTTGACGGATTCTATTAAGTAAATATTGTTTCATATGATTGTATGGTTTACAGGAGAAGGGCATGTGGTCATATATGATTAAGATGGGTAGATTGATGAGCGTTGTAAGAAAAAGAGTCAGAGTTGTGATATGTGATGATTAATAATGCCGTGAGTTGAACAATATATAGAGGCGTGTGTGTTTATATGGTCAAATAGTAATGTGAGAATATGATATGTATGAAATGAAGATTGAGAAGAGGGTCAAGAGTGGTTACAAATGGGAATATGAGTAAAATATAGAGGGAAATGAGAATGTATAATTAGTTGATTAGGGATATATGCAATGAGGATCGAGAGTGAGGAATGTAATGATGGTGATACCTAGAGAGATTAGTTCGCTTGATGTGTAAAATGAGACTTGGATGTGATTGTTTTGGTGGACATTCAGGTTACTAAGAGACGTTTGTAGGGTTGAAATCTTTGGGAAGTATGATATGAGGTAAGCATGGCTATGAGGTATGCTAAGGATAGATAATAAAAACATATGATGAGTAACATTTTTTGTTCGAGCTTAGTAGTAGCGAATGAAAGAGAATAGTGTGTTAAGGGAAATTGTTATTGCGCATGATTAGAAGATTGTAACGTGTTGTTGAGTTTGGGATCTTGAGGTAATAAGAAGGTAGTCGCGTTATTGGAGGACTGGATAATGAGAGTACATCTTTGGGATGATTAATAATTGTAATTGGTGTGAATTGGATGAGGTATATATAGCGAATTCGTTAAGCAAGGAATAGTTGAAGCAATAGAAAAGCTAAAAAGGAATGATATTTATGAGTTCGTAAAGTGATTGGTATTCGGAAGTATGAGTGGGAATAAGGCAATTTAGAATAAGAGTATTTGGAGGAACATATTTTGAGGCGAGTGTTAGGGATGCAAAGGACATAGTTTGATAAGAAAGAGTTAAGAAAGGGTGATAATATTTTCGAGTGATATGATAAATGATTGTGGGATTAAAGCGTATGACATATATTAGTGGGTAATTGTTTGTGGGCAATTGCTGGATAGTAATCGAGAGAATATTGTGGAAATTGTTGGTGTAATAGTTCATGGCTTTGAAAGTGCTTTAGGTAATGACTTGTGTGAAATAAAATGGGTATTTGGTGGTACATTGATAGAATATCGTTATTATAAAATTTGGTGGTTGAAGTTCTGATTGACGTTAATTGGAGACGAGAGATTCAAATGTGGAATTATGAATGGATTGTTAGATAGTATTGTTGACATATATTTGAATGTTTCACAAGAATGTTGAACTAAACAAGAAATTAGAGCTATTAACTTTCAAAAGGGAATGTGAGAGCTTATTGTGATTATAATTGGTGGTTATCTTGATATATGTATTTTTGATACCTTGTTAGTCATTTTTCTGAGAGATGGGCGTTGATGGAGGAGCACTAGTCATGATCTGAGTGAGGAAGTTCTACAAAGGTTATAACATTATTTGATGATTGATATAGATGAGTGTGGAGGTGGTTTCAAGACTAAGGGCTGTGAGAGTAGTCTTCATGTTAGCAAGGGAATGAGAGGTGTCGAGGTGGTAGTTTCTCATTAGTTGCGTTGCGGGAGTGTATCTTTACGGCGTTGGGTGGCGAAAATGTGGGTTTGTGAGTCAAAGGACAATGATGAGTATTGTTGTGTGCATTAGGGTGTTGTATGTGATATTTGTGGGTTTAACTTCCTCGTTAGAATCATTATAAGTTAATATTTGTTCGTTACTCGTATTGTGAGCCAGTAGTCGAAGATGTGGTATTAGTAGTATGTATTTAGCGGGTGAGACTATCATGGTCCGAGTTGGTCTAGCAATTTGGTTCGTAGGGTAGAGTTGGTCGAGTGTTGGTCTTGTGTAATGGATATACGGTTTCGCCGGTTTTCCTGAAGTTAGTTTATGGGTACAATTTTGGGAACTCAAACTTGTTCTTTGCGATGCATATGGGTAGATGTTGTACCTTTCATCATTGTCGTTTTGTTAACATTTCTTGTTGGTTTAGTGTAGAGTTTAACGGGTGTTGAATGTTGTTATAGCTGTTATGTTGTTGTTTTACTTGAGATTTTGCGGGAGGCATAGTTCTTAGGAGGTACTTCCACATGTGATTATGGATGCTTTGACTTCGTTATGTATGAGAAAGTCGTGAGATTTGGGTTGTAGTGTGCTTGAGGTTACAAGTGGTTCATTACCGTTTTGAGGATTTCATAGGGATATAGTGTTAGAGTGTATAATGTTTGAGTAGATGGATTCATTGGTAATAAGGATAAAATTTACGATCGTGGGTGGACAATGATTTTAGGTGAGTTTTACGTGGTCGAGATAGGGCGAGAGTTCAGAAGGATGTTATGAGTAATCGTGATAAATGATTGATCTAATGTTTCGTGTTGAGGTTTTTCGAGTGGATCCTAGGTGATGTGAGGAATGAAGGGCGTTGGCACTGCGATATATTTGGCGGTTTTGGTGTTGGAGTATTAAGCAATTCTTGTAAGACGAGTTGATGACAATAAAGGAAATAAATAAGAGTTTAATGATGAATTGGGTAAGAGTTCGTTGTACCGTTTTGAGAAGAGTAAGTTGTCGCATAAAGGCTAGCTTTATTTTGTGGAATATTTGGAGGGAATGGTGGTTGGTTGGTAAGATAAGAGAATTGTTGATGAGTATGTTGTTGAGGTATTATTCTAGGCATGTATATTGAGTTGTGGTATTAGTTAATTGGTGATGATCGGTTTTGGTTATGTGAAAGAATATGATTTTTGGTATATGGTAAGCATGGAAAATAGTAATAATGTTAGTGGTTTGAGTATGAGCGAACTTCGAGGACGAACTTCATTTTAAGGTAGGTAGTAATAATGTAATATTCCGTATTAGTTTTGTAAGACTTTTGTCTTCTTTTTGGTCTTAGTTGTGTTTGATGGAGACTTCGTGTTGGCTTCGTTTTGAGTTTGATACTGAATTATGTGGTGAGTTGTTAGTAGTGGATGATTTTGCGTTTGCACTGTTGGGTTGTGAACTTCGAGGACGAAGTTTGTTCTTAAGGAGGGAAGACTGTAATACTCCGTATTTGGATAGCCTTGTACTTGGTCAAATAGAGGGGACTCGACCGAGTGGTGTCTTTACTCGCCGCGTAGATGTTATTCGGCCGAGTAGTCGAGTCTGTCGTTTAGGCAGCTTTCTACCTGGGTGGCACTCGGTCGAGTATGGTGAGTACTCGACCGAGTGCGGTGTACTCGATCGAGTGTTCTGTGCACTCGACCGAGTGCACCGGCCTGATGGGTTTTGAGTTAAGATGATTAAGGGTTTTTATATATTTCGTCAATTAAACATTCATTAAAACCCTACAACATTTTCAAATCTCTCCCTAATTACCTTAATCCATCACTAAGCTGGGGATTTGTCATTGTTGATCGTCGGAGTCATCCTTTGCATCAATCGTCGTCGTAAGTGTCTAATTCTCTAGTTTAATTAATGTTGTGGGATGAATTTATTGGAGACCTAATGTGAATTAGGGTTGAAAATTAAGTAAGTATTATATATTGTTGATTTATATTAATTGTATAATTGTTACGAGGGAAAGTCATAGAAGAAGGATTCTAGTCATGCTTGCCATGGTTGCGGAAATTGCTTTGAGGTAAGGTTTCCCTACTCAGTACTTTCGTTTGTTGATAGATGTTTGATATTGTTGGTGATGATTGTTGTTAATGACATTGTTGATGTTGGTTACTATGATGATGATGGTGGTGGTGGTTGATGATGATGATGATGTTACTTGTGATTGTGATTGGTTACTGGTTTCCCTAGTTCGCCTCTCGTGGCTCTCCCGCCACGACGGGGATGTGCACATTAATGTTCCGGGAACAATATGTTGGTTACTATAACTTTTTTTTCCATATAACTCCTTTTTAAAACATGTTTTTATACATATCAATGCCTTGTTGTCTGGAATTAGACTTATTTTAATAAAAGCCGACTTATCCTTCTTTAAAAAATAATTCCTAGACCGATACTTTTAGTATCATAGCCCCATATCTGTTCCACACCTCTCTTAAAAGATAACAAGCTAAGTTTATTTTTAATTCACTCGAATCATACACACACAAGTCCCAAACTTATAAGTTAGAATTCTTATTTTAATGGACTATTTCGTGATTAAGGAAGTAGATAAGAGTCCAATATCTTATGCATGTGAAAAATGAATGAAAAAATTGAGTTTTTGGCTGAAAAATTTAAAATGTAAGTTTCATTTAGGAAAAGAGGTATTGATTTGTTTAAAAACATTTTTTAAAAGGGACTTATTTAAATAAAATGTTATAAAAGGGAGCTTTTGAAAAAGGTTGATTATATAAGGGAGTTATTTGTAATTTACTCTAATAATAATAATAATAATAATAATAATAATAATAATAATAATAATAATAATAATAATAATAATAATAATAATAATAATAATAATAATAATAATAATAATAATATTCTCTTGTTGCCTCTTCGGCAGTGGTTTTGGATATGATTCGTGGTTTTCCGCGTGGCACTTCTTGTGGGAGGGATGTGCTTCGTGCCCAACACCTTATGGACTGTTTGAGTGGTGTTGTTGTGGCTGTCTCTGATGATTTGATCGCTTCTGTTATTAGGGTGGTTAATCGTTTTTTGGAGGGCCGGTGCCTTGTAGCCCTTGGTGAGTACATTGCCAGCGCTCCGCTCACGCCGCTTATTAAACCGGGCGGAGGTGTTCGTCCTATTGCTGTTGGCATTGTCTGGAGACGTCTTGTCTCTAAGGTTGGTTCTTGTCTGGTTGGTCCTTCTTTGTCTGCTTATTTTGCTGGCCTTCAGATTGGGGTCGGGGTGTCCGGTGGAGGAGAGGCTATCTTGCATGCTTTGAATCGGCTCATTGAAGCCCGTGGTGGTGATGTGGGACTATCTATGTTGCTAGTTGATTTCCAGAATGCTTTCAACCTTGTTGATCGTGTGACTAAGCTACAGGAAGTCCGCCGTCGTTGTCTAGTTCTTTCCCGTTGGGTGGAGTTTTGTTACTCTAGTCCTGCCCGTCTTTATTATGGGGAGCATTGTTTGTGGTCTTGTCATGGTGTTCAGCAGGGTGATCCTTTAGGCCCTTTGCTTTTCGCTTTGGTTTTGCATCCCTTAGTGTGCAAAATCCGGGACTCCTTTCATCTTAATATGCATGCATGGTATTTGGATGATGGCACCATTGTTGGGCACACTTTGGAGGTGGGGGAGTTTTGGATTTGATTATGGTAGATGGGCCTCATTTCGGTTTTTATCTTAATGTGGCTAAGACTGAGGTCTTTTGGCCTATTGAGGACCCTCGGAGTCGGCTTCCCGCTGTCTTCCCCCCTAATATTGCTCGGCCCTTGCGTGGTGTGTCTGTTTAGTGTGGAAACGATTTCTAGCCGCCGCCGGCATCAGATCCCTGCCTTTTTAGCCCTGTGACGCCTGCCAGTCCTCGCTTAGGCCGCGTTCGTTTGTTGTTGCGGGTTGGAGTTTGTGGGTTGCGTGTGTGGTTTATGGGATCGTGGCAGTCGCCTTGTGGTTTGTGGGTTACCTGGTGGTCGCTGTAATTCCCTGTGCGCCGTTGCCGTCGTGACTTGTTTTGTGTCGTCGCCAGTCGACAGTCGCCGGCCGCTCGTCTGTGTCCTGTGGCTGTTTTCAGATTTTCTAGTTTAGGGCTCGGTGCCGTGGTAGCTACGCTCATGCATGTGTTTGTTTCCACTATCCCACCACTTGTTGCGACCTGTTAACAGGTGTGTGACGTTCCTTTTACTGGCGGTTTGTGTGTGTCGGCCACCTACTGATTGGCCTCTGGTTGGTTGTTGCGGTTGGTTGACGTTTGTTGTGGTTTTTCTTTTGTTTGCTAGTGCCTTCCATGCACTTTCATGCATGTGTCCTTAGTGATTGTTTTTTATTTGATTTGTTGGTTCAATTTTTGACATGCCCGTTTTAGTACGGTTTCATTGTCTTTTTTCGTGTATTCATGAGTGTCCGGATTGTCGTGGTAGGGGCCTTACTAAGGCCGCCTGACAAAAGCATTTCCAGGATCGACATTGTATTGTTGGTGCTATGGGTCTTACGCGTCAAACTCTTATTGATGGTTTGACGGTTTCCTCTAATGCCGAGATTACTTTGAAGCGGATGGGCTTTGGTTGTGTGGGGAGTGCTTTAAAACCCATACCTTTTGCTTTAGGTGTCGGCATGGTCGGGGTGATATTGTTGCGCCTCCAGATTGTGGTGATGACATCGTTAGCTTTATTATTCTTGGTATCCCTAGACCTCCGGCTCCGTCTCACTCGGTTCTTTCATCTGATGATGGGGTTGAGCTTGTTCAGTGGTCTGTATCTTCGCTTGATCGTTTATTTTCTTTGGGCCTTCGCACCGTGAAATCTATTCCTCCTAAGTGTCGTCTTAGGTTAGCTCGGGTTTTGAAGGGGGTCTTGGGTGTTGTGGCTGACTCTCCTGGTGACCTCTCCTCCTGGGTTCGTTTCCTTGTGTTGCCTCTTTGTCTACTTAACACCTTCGTTCCTAGGAGTAATCTTGAGTGTAAGACTGCTGTTAGGCGACATCGTCAAGAGGAGAGGATTACCAGGGCTGTTCTTGCTTGGGGAGTGCCTGGAAGGGTTTGCAGCTTTTACAGGAGTGTTTGGCTGAGATTTCTCCTTTGTTTCATGTGGAGAAGGATCTGGATTTGAGTGAGCTTAACCTCCGTCAGTGTCGGCGGAATATTTGTGATGGTCATTATACTGCTGCTGTTAGGGTGCTTTCTTCCTCTGGCGTTGCCCCCTACTCTGATGCGACTCTTGGTGCTTTGCGAGAGAAGCATCATGTCGCCCCATCTCCTTTATTGCCTTCTTTGCCTGTCGATCATCATTCTTTTGTTGCCTCTTTGGCACTTCTTGCGGGAGGGATGGGCTTCGTGCCTTACACCTTATGAACTGTTTGAGTGGTGCTGTTGTAACTGTCTCTGATGATTTGATCGCTTCTGTTACTAGGGTGGTTAATCTTTTTTTAGAGGGCCGGTGCCCTTTAGCGCTTGGTGAGTACATTGCCAGCGCTCCGCTCATGCCACTTGTTAAACCGGGCAGGGGTGTTCGTCCTATCGCTGTTGGCACTGTCGGGAGACGTCTTGTCTCTAAGGTTGGTGCTTGTCTGGTTGGTCCTTCTTTGTCTGCTTATTTTGCTGGCCTTCAGTTTGGGGTCAGGGTGTCCGATGGAGGAGAGGCTATCTTGCATGCCTTGAATCGGCTCATTGAGGCCCGTGGTGGTGATGTGGGACTGTTTATTCTTATTGGTTGATTTCCAGAATTCTTTCAACCTTGTTGATCGTGTGACTATGCTAGAGGAAGTCCCCCATCGTTGTCACCATTGTTGGGGACACTTTCGAGGTTGGGAGAGTTTTGGATTTGATTATGGCAGATGGGCCTCGTTTCAGTCTCCATCTTAATGTGGCTAAGACTGAGGTCCTTTGGCCTATTGAGGATCCTCGGAGTCGGCTTCCCGTTGTTTCCCCCTACAATTGCTTGGCCCTTGCGTGTGCTGTCTCTGCTTTGGGTGGACGTGTCAGTACTTGTTCTATTTTTGGAAGTGAGCTTGTGGCGATGAGAGTGACTAAGACTATTGAGCTTATGGACTTAGTCGCGAGGATTGAGGACCCGCAATGCGAGTTGCTTATGCGTCGAGCTTGTACTGGTATTTCTAAGCTCTATTTTTCTCTTCGTACTTGCTCCCCGGGAGTCTTTGGGTCTGTCCGTGTTCGCTTTGATGCAGCGCTTCGTTCGAGCTTGGAACGTATTGTTACCGCGTCTGGGCCTGGTTTTGGGGATTGGCACTGGCGCCTTGCCACTTTCTCTTTTCATTTGGATGGGCTCAATGTTTATGCTGCAGGGGATGTTTTACACTATGCTTTTCTGTCTTCCCGTTTGCAATATGCAGTTTTGCAGGCTACACTCCTACAACCTTCTGGTATTATAGATGCTGGTCCTACTTTTGAAGATGCCTTGCGGGTGTTTTTGGAGACTACAGGTTCTGATTTTTTACGTGATCCTAGTGAAATCGCTGCCCCTAAACTTATGAAGAAATTGGCAGATATATATTTCGCGACGGTTGCTGCTTCTTCAGAATCTGTTTTCTCTTTGACTTCGCGTCAGCTTGCGTTGTGTAAGTCTCAGCAGGGTGCTCACTCTTCTGATTGGTTGCGTGCGGTTCCTATCTCTGGGTTGGGCCAGACTATGAACAGGAGGACTTACCGTAGTGTGCTGGGGTATCGACTGGGTGTTACGTTATTCACGGTATCTAGGCCTTGTCCTTCTTGCTCACGGGTTTTTGCTGATGATATGTACGGGGACCACGCTCTTTCTTGTACTGGTACTGTGGGGGTTAAGTATCGGCATAACCTTGTTCGTGACACCTTATTCGACATCTGCTATAGGTCTGGTTGACGGGCATAGTAGATCTCTTCGTCTTGCGGATTTGCTGCTTTATTCCTTGGATAAAGGGGGTGATGTGTGTATTGATTTGACAGGGTCTTCCCCCTTAACTCAGACTGGGATGTCTGATTTTGTGCCGGGACGGGTTGTAACAACCCGAAAAGTACCCAATTTGTTTAAGTAAAATAGCTTATGGATACTTTTCAGCAGACTTAAGTTTTTAAAATAGAAATTTTTGTTCCGAGTCGTATTTTGAAATTCCGCGTTCGTATTTGAAATTTCTGAGAGATTTCATGAAAAGACCGTTTTTAGTCATCTTTGACTTTTCTTGACTTTTAAGTCGTCTTTGACTTTTCTTGACTTTTTAAAGTCGTCATTGACTTTTCTTGACTTTTAAGTCGTAATAAACTTTTCTTGACTTTTAAGTCATCTTTGACTTTTCTTGATTTTTAAGTCGACTTTGACTTTCGTGGACTTTTTCCGACTCGCCTTGCAATTTTGAAGACCGAAATTTTATTTAAAAAATTTTATTTTTAATTTATTTTTATTTGAATTTATTTAGATTTATCATAATTTAATATAATTATTTTGAATTTATTCGGAATTTAAAGAATAACTTTTACGGTTTAATCCCGAACATCATTTAACTATTCCCGACTCATCGTAAATCCCGTAACAAATTCAAAACTCGACTTTGGCATGAGTCACACGCGCGTGTCATCGTTTTCCACGCACCATTAGATATTCTAATTGTTTTGATTAAACAAATCATAATATCTAGATATTTATTAACTTTATCGATCCGTCAACGAAGATTACGCAAATCGCTCAAAATCAGACCGATTCCTCACCATACCACACGGCTCCTTTAGTCCTCTCTTAGGCCTTGATATTTTCATTACTTTTGATTACAATATCATAATATCTAGATATTTGGTGAAATTAACTTAATCGCTAATTATATTTAATCGATTAACGTAAAATAATTAATAAACCTGAGCCAATTACGTAACAACAATTTCAAAACCCGACATCCCTTTTTGCCTATAATTACACGGCTCCCTCACCCTTCACTACTCACTAACAACTTTTCATTTTTCAACAAATCAAATTAAGATCTAAATATCACTTTCTTCATCGTTCTTCATTCGTTCTTCGTCGTTCTTCATTTGTTCTTCGTCGTTCTTGAGCAAAATCATCATAAAACCTTCATTTCTTAATTAAATCCGTCCGAACTTATATTTCTAGAATCTCCTCTTCGCTCTCCATCTTCAAGTACGGTTTAATTTCAAATCCGACAAAATCGTTTTCAACATTTAATTATGGAAAATCAAGTTTAAATTCTAATAATGTTTTTCTTGTCATGTCTTATAGGGGAAGATTTTGAAGACGAGTTTGGAGACTCGTATATTTTGGGTGAAGATTAGTAGAAGGGTTTCTTATTTATATACTTCTTATTATTTTGGTGCTACGTGGTTTTGCTAGCTAAGGTAACAATTCCGTTTTACTCGACGAATTAATGTCA
>JAIUZE010026276.1:0-28966 GCA_022085475.1 Heliosperma pusillum | reverse complement strand
ATATATATATATAGTCAGGTTCAGGTAAGTCCAGTTTTTTTTATGAGTCCCTAAGTCCTAATTTGGACCGTTAGATCTAACCAAATGAATTGTCAAGATTATAACAAAAAAATGAGGGCTAATATAAAAACTCCCAAACCCTAATCACTTTCTCAAAACCTATCCATTTTTTCCACTCACTTCTCTCTCTTCCTCTTATCTCTCTCCTTCTCTCATCTCTCTCTTCAACTCCTCCACCATTTCCCCACTGCCACATCACCACCACGGCGGCCTCCCTCGGACGTCCACTGCCACCACGTCCGCCTCCTCCTTCCACCTCCCACCTCCCTCTCTCCTCCGTCCTCCACCACGCCACCCGTCCTCCTCGCCGCCCCTCCTCCTCGGCCGCCCCTCCTCCTCGGCTTCCTCTCCTCCTCGGCCTCCCCTCCTCCTCGGCCTCCCCTCCTCCTCGGCCGCCCCTCGCCGGCCTTCCTCCTCGACCTCCTTGCCTCCTTGCCTCCCTTCCACCTCCACTCAACATCCCATCCACCACCTCCTCTTCTTTTTTTTTCAGATTTGTTTTTTTTATATTTGTATTTTTTCGGTTAGGGAGTGGTTGTTGGTGGTGGTGTGGTGGTGGTGGTGCGGTGGCGGTGTGTTGGCGGTGGTTGTGAGTGGTTGTTGGTGGTATTGTTATTGTTGGTGGTTGCGCCACTTTGGACTAAAGTTACATATTATAAGACTAAAGTTACACAAAATTAAGTATAAAGTTACATCTTCAGGACTAAAGTTAATAAAACTGGACAAATTAGACTAAAGTTGCTTAAACATTGATTAAAGTTGTATAACATAGTACTAAAGTTACATAAAATTTAATTAAAATTACATTACTAACTTAAAAATTTGAATAAAGTTACATTACTAGCTTATAAATTGCTAAAGTTACACTCGCAAAAGAGTGAAGTTACAGTGGTAATGTATTAAAGTTACATAAATTATTCCTTGAAAATACTTTACAAATGTAACTTTAAACTTAACTTAGTCAAATTTTATTCAACTTTTATCAAAATTTATGTGACTTGAGTCTAATGTTTTGTCACTTTTGTTAGATTTTATGTAACTTTAATATATTATTATGTAACTTTAATCTTAACTTAGTCAAATTTTCTTAAAAATTATGGGACTTAAAGTCCTATTTTATGTCACTTTATGTCAGATTTATGTAACTTTAGTCCTTTTACTGTGTAACTTTAGTCCAAGATGATGTAGAGAGAGAGTAGTGGTTATGTTTTTTGATTAGGGTTTGGGTGGGTGTTGGAATGCTTTTATATTGCCCTTTCATTTTTTGTTTTAATCTCAACCTTTCATTTGTTTGATCCAATGGTCTAGATTAGGACTCATGGACTCATCTAAGTAAGATGGACTTACCTGATCCTATATATATATATATATATATAGGTTCTTGTGAGTATATATAATATATATATATATATATAGGTTCTTGTGAGTCCACCATTTTTTTTGAGTCCATGAGTCCTCATCCTAGCCATTGCATGAAGGAGATGGATGGATGAGATTGTAGAGACAAAAACACACTTAACACTAATCAATTATCTATGCACTAATTAATTAACTTTCTCTCTCTAGCCTTTAGTTAATCACATTAGAGCACTTTTGAGTTTTTGAGATTTATGTGTGTAACTTCAGCCCCTATTTATGTAGCTTCAAACTAAAATGTGATTTCGACTTAATAAATTTGAATTTATGAAACTTCAACACAAGTTTATATGAATTTAGCCTTTTTATGAGTATAACTTCAGTCATTACGAGTGCAACTTCAACACTTATTTGTGTAACTTCAAACTAAAATGTGATTTCGACTATATAACTTTGAATTTTTATAACTTTAAGACAAGTTTATGTGATTTTAGCCTTTTTCTTAGTGTAACTTCAACTATTATTTGTGTATCTTCAAGCTAAAATGTGATTTCGACTATATGAATTTGAATTTATGTAACTTTAAGACAACTTTATGTGATTTTAGCCTTTTCTGATTGTAACTTCAACCATTATTTGTGTAACTTCAAGCTAAAATGTGATTTCGACGGTACAAATTTGAATTTTTGTAACTTAAGACAATTTATATGATTTGAACCTTTTTATTAGTGTAACTTCAAACCGTATTTGTGTAACTCTAATTTTAAGACATATGTATGTAACTTTAAGACATGTTTAGGTAACTTTAGTCATTTGAAAATTTTAATTTAAATTGATTTAACTTTAAGGCATATTTTGGTAACTTTAGTCCTTACTAATATAACTTCACTTCTTAATTGTACAACTTCTAGCATAACTTCAGTCTCTTAATAGTATAACTTCAGTATCTTAGTAGTGTAACTTCAGTCCCTAAAAGAGAAACTTCAGTCCTTAAAAGTATAACTTCAACTTTTAATAATATAACTTTAAGACATGTTATCTTTAGTCATTACTAGTGTAACTTCAGTCCAAAATAGTGTAACTTCAGTCCAAAAACACCATCAATTGTGACAACCCTCGCGAATGCGGAAATAAAACATACAAGCATGTGATTTAATTAGCAGAAATACGGTGTTTTTAAAACCTTTTACATGCAAGATAGAAATACGAGGAGTGTCAAATATTACAAACCAAAGTATTAGATACTACAAGAGACGAAGTCTCTCAAAAAGTTATCAAAGTCAAAGTGATTAGCAAACTAGCAAAATAACGTCTAGAGGTGAATCTTCCAGGCCAACGCCCGCTAGCTCACACCCGAACCCAAAATACCACAAGCAAAAGCCATCCAAATCAAGCAACCTGTTCATCCATGAAAAACATGAACGCCACAGTCAGTGGGGAGTAACTCCGGGTTCTCCCAGCCATATCACATTAAACGTACATAAAAGGAAATACAAAAGTAGAAACATGCATATATAGATATACATGTGAAATACGATAAGGATAAATAGGCAATTCAGTATATAAGGATAAGAGCATATGAAGTACAAATCCGAATCCATCATATTATACAAAGACTCGGGGAAGACACTCTTAGGCAACTATATAAACTCACTAGGGCTTGCATCTCACCGTTAGCGGTATAAGTTTGATAAGATTGAGACTCGACAACCAAACCATGCCAAGTCATCCAAAAATCATGAATAATCAATCATATAATCATCCAACCAAACGTACAATACGTTGACGACATCTCTCACGGTAAATGACACGCACTAGCACCGTGTACATGGCAAGAATGATTAAAATCGCATCCACAGGATAAACATTTCCCTGAACGCATACACGATGACATTTCATATATGTAGACTAATTTCCTCCTGGTAGGACGACGATATAAATACCCGGTCCTAGTCTAAACCTGGCCAGACTCTCAGAATAGACGTGTTCCGATTTGACAAGCGATGACATTTCGCATCCAAGACTCGGTCAATCATAGAAGCCGAATACCCCAAATTCGGTCGACATTCACGAAAGAGGTGGAAAAGAGCACAAGCATCAAAACAAGCGGTACGCTACATGCAATGACACCACCTCGCAAGTATACAACATTTGACGGCGGGTCGACCAACGCAAAGAGTTCGCCTCCCAACAACGTCGTCATATGCCCACTAACAATTTCATCAACATAGGCTTTGGCTAGACGATCTAAACTCCAAGTCTCTTTGATCGGGATGAATCTAGCACACTTGGTCAAACGATCAACAACAACCCAAACGGCATCTTTACTTCCAACGGTCCTCGGCAAAGCCATAACAAAATCCATAGAAATAGATTCCCACTTCCATAGTGGAATATTCAACTGTTGTAGCAATCCACCGGGTCTCTTGTGTTCAATCTTCACTTGTTGGCAAGTAAGACATCTTCCAACATAAGACACAACATCACCCATTAGATTCGGCCACCAAAACTGTAGCTTCAAGTCTTTGTACATCTTATCACCGCCGGGGTGAATAGAATAAGGGGAAAGGTGAGCTTCATCAAGAACTCGCTTTCTCAAATCAAGAGCATTAGGAACAAACAAACGGCCATGGAATCGAAGAACACCTTTATCATCAAACTTGAAATCTTTAGCCTTTCCTTCTACTAGCTTGGCTTGAATAGACTTGTAGGTAAGATCATCAACTTGGCTTTCGCGGATCTCACGGAGAAAAACAGGTTCGGCAGTCATAGCACCAACATAATCAAATCCACGTTCCACGAATTCCAACTTCATCTTCCGAAACTCGACACAAAGATCATCGGGTAATACCCGCATAGCATTCAGGGAATGAGAAGATTTCCTACTAAGAGCATCGGCAACAACATTAGCCTTCCCTTCATGATACAACAACTCAAAATCATAATCATTCACCAATTCCAACCATCTTCTTTGTCTCATATTCAACTCCTTTTGAGTAAATATGTACTTTAAACTTTTGTGATCGGTGAATATACGACAATGAACACCAATAAGGTAGTGTCGCCATACTTTCAAAGCATGAACAACGGCGGCCAATTCCAAATCATGAGTAGGATAGTTCACTTCATGAACTCTTAACTGTCTCGAAGCATAAGCCACCCCTTTCCTACTTTGCATAAGTACACAACCCAATCCTATCTTGGAAGCATCACAATAGACATCAAAGTCTACACCATCTTCAGGCAAAGTCAACACCGGAGCGGTAGTTAACCTTTTCTTTAACTCTTGAAAAGCGGCTTCACAATCTTCATTCCATAGGAACTTGGTTTCCTTCTCCAACAATTGGGTCAGCGGTCTAGCAAGCTTTGAGAAATCTTTAACAAATCTTCGGTAATAACCAGCTAAACCAAGAAAACTTCGAACTTCTCTAACATCGGTCGGACTCTTCCAATCCACCAAAGCTTCAATCTTAGAGGGATCCACCATTACACCTTCTTTAGAAATTACATGCCCAAGAAAGGACACCTTAGGTAACCAAAATTCACACTTGGAGAATTTGGCAAAACGCTTTGACGACGAAGAACACCCAAAATAGTCCTTAGATGAATAACATGCTCTTCTTCGGACTTGGAGAAAATAAGGATGTCGTCAATGAACACCACAAGACACTTATCGAGGTACTCACTAAATGTGCGGTTCATTTGATCCATGAAAATAGCGGGAGCATTGGTCAATCCAAATGGCATCACTTTGAACTCATAATGGCCATACCTTGTACTAAAAGCGGTCTTCGGTATATCAACATCACGAACGGGAATTTGGTGATAACCGGATCTCAAATCAATCTTGAAAAAAGTAGAAGCACCCTTTAGTTGATCAAACAAATCTTCAATCCTTGGCAAAGGATACCTATTCTTGATTGTAATCCAATTCAACTCACGATAATCAATACAAAGCCTCATAGAACCATCTTTCTTCTTCACAAAAAGAACAATAGCATCCCAAGGCGAGGCACTTGGTCGAATAAAATGTTTTTCAATCATATCATCAAGTTGCTTCCTTAACTCTTTCAACTCGGTTGGAGCCATACGGTAAGGAGCTTTGGCTATTGGTCCAGAACCAGGTACAAGATAAATAGAGAACTCAACACCACGCTCGGGAGGGATCCCGGGCAAGTCTTCAGGGAATACATCAACGAATTCACGAACTATAGGCACATCTTCAATATTTGGCAAAGAGGTAGTAGTAGAAGTCACAATACACAAGTATGCTTGGTGACCCTTTCTTACCATACTTACCAACTTCATAGCGGAAATCAAAGACACACCTTTTCGGGGATGAGATCCCTTATAGGTTATTCTAACTCCTAAAGGACTCTTTAAATAAATCTTTTGATCTCTACACTCGAACCTAGCATGATACAATGCTAACCAATCAATACCTAGAATTATATCGAAATCTCCTAGAGGAAACTTAAGGAGATTAGCGGGAAAGATAGAACCCGAAATAGATATTGGAACATTAGGATAAACAGTAGAACAAGAGATAATTTTCTCCAGATGGTAGAATATAGGAGTATCCTCACTAGAAGTAGGCTCGATAGATAATTTATTAGCATAAGTCGAAGACACAAAGAACATAGAAGAACCGGTATCAAATAGAATAAGACACGGTTGCTCTAAGATTGAGAGCATACCCGTAATTATCTCCGGATGAGCATCGGCTTCGGCACGGCTCATAAAAAAGATAGAACCCTTAGGTTTAGCAATTGGAGGGGGCAACTTACGATCGGGGCAATCCTCATAACGGTGACCACCCTTTTGACAAAAGTAGCAAATATAAGGTCGGTTGGAACAAGACACACCGGGGTGGTGTGGAAGTCTACAACGGTTGCAAAAGCGACCTTGAGCTTGAGCTTGAGGAGCATAAGGCCTATAAGCCACATTAGAAGTAGCTCGGGGAATGAAAGGAGCGTGAGCTCTTGCATTTGCATTTGAAGGAGGATTGAATCTCCTCTTGTTGGCATAAGAGTTAGAGGAAGACGGATTAAACGGTCTCTTCCCATAGACATTTGGCCTAGGAGTGAAAGAAGGAGAGGGCTTATTCATCATCACTTCATCCCTAATGGCCTTCATGGAATTCTCGGCCCATAGAGCATCATCATATAAATCTCCAAAGGAAGTAGTATTCCTCCTCACTTTACTTTGAAGTAAAGCACTAAGCTTGTTGCGGTAGTAGAAAGCTCGGTCCTCGTCATCTTTGATAAGCCTCGGAGCAAAGTGAGCAAGCTTGTTGAACTCCGTAGTGAAGTCTTGTGCCGACAAGTTTCCTTGCTTGAAGTCAATTAATTCCTTGAGCCTTTGTTGCTTGAGCTCCTTAGGATAGAATCGATCTTCCACTAGAGCTTTGAAACAAGCCCAATTGAAATCATCCTCAAGAATAGCGGTTGCACTAGTAATAGCCCACCAATTATTTGCTTCCCTTACAAGGAAGTGCTTTGCGATCCTCACCTTGTCCTCTTCACGGACTTGGTATAGATCAAATTGCTTCTCTATCTCTCGGAACCATTCATATAGCTCGGTAGGGTCCGACTCTCCACCGTAAGGTATAATCTTACTCCGAGCTATTTGACCTGCCACCCAAGCGTAGCCTCCTTTGTGGTTATCTTCTCTACGAGGGGGAACTTGGTTGGCTTGAGCTAAAGCCGCATCTTGTTGATTTTTCAACACTTGCGTAAGAGCTTCTAGCATAACGTTCTCTCCAACTCGAGGTCTAACCATCTTCATAAGAAATAGAAACAAAATAAGTTAATCCTAACACTTAGCATAAACAAATAGACTACCAAGTAAAATCCTTAACTTCTACCCATCTCTCTTTTATTATTTCAAGGTCAAGTTGTTTAAGTTTAGGGTTCACGTATGTGCATCGGGAGCGATAAAGCTCTGATACCAACTGTGACAACCCTCGCGAATGCGGAAATAAAACATACAAGCATGTGATTTAATTAGCGGAAATACGGTGTTTTTAAAACCTTTTACATGCAAGATAGAAATACGAGGAGTGTCAAATATTACAAACCAAAGTATTAGATACTTCAAGAGACAAAGTCTCTCAAAAAGTTATCAAAGTCAAAGTGATTAGCAAACTAGCAAAATAACGTCTAAAGGTGAATCTTCCAGGCCAACGCCCGCTAGCTCACACCCGAACCCAAAATACCACAAGCAAAAGCCATCCAAATCAAGCAACTTGTTCATCCATGAAAAACATGAACGCCACAGTCAGTGGGGAGTAACTCCGGGTTCTCCCAGCCATATCACATTAAACGTACATAAAAGAAAATACAAAAGTAGAAGCATGCATATATAGATATACATGTGAAATACGATAAGGATAAATAGGCAATTCAGTATATAAGGATAAGAGCATATGAAGTAAGAATCCGAATCCATCATATTATACAAAGACTCGGGGAAGACACTCTTAGGCAACCATATACACACACTAGGGCTTGCATCTCACCGTTAGCGGTATAAGTTTGATAAGATTGAGACTCGACAACCAAACCATGCCAAGTCATCCAAAAATCATGAATAATCAATCATATAATCATCCAACCAAACGTACAATACGTTGACGACATCTCTCACGGTAAATGACACGCACTAGAACCGTGTACATGGCAAGAATGATAAAAATCGCATCCACGGGATAAACATTTCCCTGAACGCATACACGAGGACATTTCGTATATGTACACTAATTTCCTCCTGGTAGGACGACGATATAAATACCCGGTCCTAGTCTAAACCTGGTCAGACTCTCGGAATAAACGTGTTCTGATTCGACAAGCGATGACATTTCGCATCCAAGACTCGGTCAATCATAGAAGCCGAGTACCCGAAATTCGGTCAACATTCACAAAAGAGGCGGAAAAGAGCACAAGCATCAAAACAAGCAATACGCTACATGCAATGACACCACCTCGCAAGTATACAACATTTGACGGCCGGGTCGAACCAACGCAAAGCGTTCGCCTCCCAACAACGTCGTCATATGCCCACTAACACATGCAATCAAGCAGTAAGGATACGCTCCCCGTTCCGACATTCCAGCCTTACGAACGTGGAGGTAGTCAAGGGAATGAGAGTACAAAGCACATAGGAAATTAGTGCTCAAACCGTAACATGTGTAAAAACCGACTCAAAGTGGGACATACCAAAAACCGTCACAAAACATGCGATACAAGCGAAGAAAATATCATATATTCAAAACATTAATATTTAAAGTCATTCCGTAAATTTATACGATAAATGAACCATCGGAAATATTATAAATGAAAACGTAAGTAAGAAATTCAAAACAAATGTCAGCGGGTTTCAACCGGTCAAGGTGACCGGCTGCCGGCCACCTGACTGGCCCATTATCTCATTTGAAAAACCAATTAAAAAGCAGTGTGTCCCAGCCGGTCAAAGGGACCGGCTGCCGGCTACCCGGCTGGGACCAAAGGTATACGAGATTTTGAAGACAAAATGAGGTGCGTCTCAGCCGGTCGGCTGACCGGGTGCCGGTCGGCCGGCTGAGACATAAATCATGCATAAAAATTTACGTAACATAAATAATATACAGCCACTCCCCAGCCGGTCAGCTGGCCGGCTGCCGGTCGGCCAGCTGGGGTCTATAATGCACGAAAATCATAATTTTCACCAAGGCTTAACATTCAACAATTATCATCTACCATCATAAATCATCAATTCTCATATCAATTCTCAACTAACAACATCCATCATCAACAACACAATTCCTAAGCTTACTAATCATATTCTAAATACGATAACTAACATAGAAAACACATAAAACACGTAAATGATATCGAGTAACCCTTCACTGTTACCTTTTTGCATCTTCACTCCGCGTCAATGTCCTCTTCAATCAAGAAGTAGTCTTTGTCGGGATCTTAGAGGTCACCACCTACAAATAGATAATAAAAGATGAATATAATTCACCTTGAGAAAGATAGATAAATTGAAAAGCGAGAAAGACGGTAATTTTATTACCAAAACGGATAGAGGACGATGAGAGGGGAAGAATGAGACGAACCTAGGTGAATTTGAGCGAGAAATGAAAGAGTTGCGACGATTCTAAGATGGATCAAATATGGAAGCTAGGTTTTGGGGATTTCTTGGTGAGGAAGAAAAAGTTTGAGTTGTGAGGAAGTTAGGTTATGAGGGAGTATATGAAGGAGTAAGTGGAAAAGATATGGAAAAAGCCCATAACGTCTTAAGACGTAACTTACTCGAATTCTCGCGTAAAATCCAAATACGAACTCGGAAATTCTAAATTAGACACGGGAAATTTAATTCTAAACTAAAACTAAATTTCGCTGAAAAGTATCCGTAAAATATTTTTACTATAAAAATAGGGTACATTTGCGGGTGTTACATCAATCATACTAAAATCAAAACATAATAGTGTAACTTAAACAAAATCATACTGTGTAACTTAAAACATATAAAAAATAAATTTGAAATCAAATCATACTAAAATCATACCATCAATCATACTAAAATCATACGAAATCTAAAATAAATAAATAAAAACATAACAAATTTGAAAAAAAAAACATAAAACATATAAAAAAAATGTGTAACTTCAGTTACTAAAAGTGTAACTTCAGTCATTATACGTGAAACTTGAGTGAAACAAAAAACTGGTGGTCTTTTAGATTTGAAAAAGTAATAAACATAAAAAACTTGAAAAATAATAATGAAATCTAAAAAATAAAAACATAAAAAACTTCAGTTTTTAATAATGTAACTTTATTATTTAAAAGTGTAACTTCAAGTCTTAATAGTGTCACTTCAAGCCTTAATAGTGTTACTTCAAGCCTTAAAAGTGTAACTTCAAGCCTTAAAAGTGTAACTTCAGTCTTTAATTGTGTAACTTCAGTCTTTTTTTGTGTAACTTCAGTCAATAAATAACCAATAATAACAACAATAACTATTTAATGCATTAAAAATACGAGATGATACAATTTTTTTTTTCAAAAATCTATTTCTTTTTTTAGTAGATGTAGGATTAAAATCAACTAAATAAGGTAAAAAAAAAAAGTAGATATACATAACTTGTTTGTTATTTTTTCGAAATTAATAGTATTTTTAAGTAAATTTATGAGAAGAGAAAAGAAAAAAAAAAAAAAATTAACACTAAATCTGGAAAATAAAAAGTAGATCTAAAGAGGAGAGGAGAGGGAAGTTGGTGGAGAGGAGAGTGGCGGTAGAAAGAGGAGTGAAGGCGGCGGGAGGCTGGCGAGACGGCGGAGGACGGACGAAAGCTGGTGCAGAACGCGGATGGAGACGGCGGCGGCATATGAGAGTAGGGAGTATGGTCGTGGCCGTGGTGGACAGAGGAGGGCCGGAGGTCGGTGGTGAGGAGGAGAGGGCCGCCGCAGGTGGAGAGGAGAGAAGGGAGGAGGTCGCCGCGGGTAGTGGTCTGGTGGTGGAGGAGGGTCGCGGGTGTTGGTCTGGTGCAGGCAGCGTTGGTGGTGGCAGGCAGGTGGTCTGGCGGCAAGGGAGGAGGTGGTGGGTGGTGGGATTTCTTTTTTATTTTCAGATCTAGTTTTGTTTTTGTGGTGGTGGTTGGGTTGAATGAAGGATGAGTATTATTTTGGGATTTTGAATTTATTAGGGTTTTAGAGAGAGATGAGAGGATAGATATTGTGTGAGATGAGAGAGAAGTAGTTGTGAGGAAATGCTTATATAATGAATTAGGGTAGATTAGTGATTAATTACTGAAAAGTAGAGAGATAGTGGTATTAATGACCATTTAGGAGTATCAATCTCAACCATCCATCTCCCTCATCCAATGGTCACAAAGAGGACTCATGGACTCACTCTTTTGGGATGGACTCTCTTGATCCTTTCTCTATATATAGAAAGGATCATGTAAGTCCTCTTAGGAAAGTTGAGTCCATAAGTCCTCATATAGGCCATTGGATCTTGAAGATGGATGACTGAGATTGAAGCTCCCAAAAAAGGATTAGTGGCTAATTTTTCACTCTCTCTCATCTTTACTAATTAACCACTAATCCCATCTTAATTCAATATATAAGATTTTCCACTCAACTACTTCTCTCTCATCTCACATAATTTCATTCCTCCATCTCTTTCTAAAATCCAAAAAAATCAAAAACCCCAAAAAATCAAAAACCCAAAAAATTAAATACCCAAAAAATTCATTAACCTCCCTCACTTTCTTTCATCTCCCACCTCCGTCATTACCGAACTTCGGCGACCATCGCCGGCCACCGCCGGCCGCCGGCCAAATTTACAAAAAAAAAAAAAAAATTCAGATCTTATTTTTTTGATTTAACAATATTATTTAATTCAAAAACCCAAAAAATTTTGATTTTTTTGGATTTTAGAGAGGGATGGAGGAATGAAATTATGTGAGATGAGAGAGAAGTAGTTGAGTGGAAAATCTTATATATTGAATTAAGATGGGATTAGTGGTTAATTAGTAAAGATGAGATAGAGTGAAAAATTAGCCACTAATCCTTTTTTGGGAGCTTCAATCTCAGTCATCCATCTTCAAGATCCAATTGACCTATATGAGGACTTATGGACTCAACTTTCCTAGGAGGACTTACATAATCCTATATATATATATATATATATATAGGGGCGGGATCTGGTGCGAACTAAAGTTCAGTACGAACTTACGAACTAGCTGAAAATGGTCAGACTAAGTAAATAAGAAAAGTCAAACTTATAACTCAAGACATACTAACTTATCTTCGTTACTTTCAATCACTCATTTCACTTTATCTCTTACATACTCACCCACACATCATATTACCATACTCATGCCGGCGACCACCGGAGCTCCGGCTACCTTACATCCATCTAATAAAAGTCAGATGAAACCAATAAGAAGCGTTAAATCACTCCTAAATCTCTCTCCATCTACACTAGTCACCACACACCCACCCCGAACTACTTCAGTCACCTCCGACGCCGCTAGAAAGACCGCCTCAACGACTCTACCTACGCTCCCGCCGACTATAATATGACGACACCGTTGCCAGCATCTTCGGTCCAGACGACGCCTATCCTTTTTCTTTCTTCGTCTCCGATCCCGCGCATCACTCGCCATCGGCTTTCCGGCATTGCCTTATGTTTCGTGACGGTGATGCTCTTGCCTTTCAACGCTGTCGGTAACCCACGCGCATTCCGGCGTCAATTTCCTCATCGCCAATTGGGTTTTGGTGTGGTAAAACTATAAAAAAGTTAATTTTATGATTCCAGATCTACAATTTAGAAGCCAAATTTCAAAAACCGCAAGAGTATTTTAAGATGTTTGATTTGGGTTTGGTTGTAAAGTCATTATTGGAGTGAAAGATTTAGCTTTCGGTTATCTGATTGTCTTTTTGTTTAGGTGTTAAGTTAAGACTTCATATGAGTTTATACGTAAAGTTGTGTTTATGTTGCTTACAATTAGTTTTGATTTGCTGTTTGTTTGATTTCAATGTTTAGGGGAAGCATCTGTACTTCTGTTTTATGATATGACAAAAGGCAAACATGATTTGGAAAATGGGTTTAGTTGATTTTATTGCATATGCCACAAATAATTTAGCAAGCTAAAGAAATAAATCTAATAATTTAAAAGGGTGTATCTAGCAAACTAAAGAAATGTATCTAGTAATTTAAAGGGATGTATCTAAGAAGACAAAGATATGTATCTAGTAATTTAAAGGGTGTATCTAGTCATTTAAAGGGGTGTATCTAGCAAAAAAAATCGTGTGTCTAATAATTTAAAGGGGTGTATCCAACAAGATAAAGAAATGTATCTAGTAATTTAAAGGGGTGTATCTAGTAAGAAAAAGGTAAGTATCTAGTAATTCAAATGAGTGTATCCAGTAAGCTAAAGAAATGTATCTAGTAATTTAAAGGGTTGTATCTAGCAACAAAAAGGTATGTATCTAGTAATTCAAAGGGGTGTATCCAGCAAGTTAAAGAAATGTATCTAGTAATTTAAAGGAGTGTATCCAACAAGCTAAAGAAATGAATCTTGTAATTTAAAGGAGTGTTCTAAGAAGACAAAGATATGTATCTAGTAATTTAAAGGGTGTATCTAGTCATTTAAAGGGGTGTATCTAGCAAAAAAAAATGTATGTGTCTAATAATTCAAAGGGGTGTATCCAGCAAGTTAAAGAAATGTATCTAATTATTTAAAGGGGTGTATCTAGTAAGAAAAATGTAAGTATCTATTAATTCAAATGGGTGTATCCAGTAAGCTAAAGAAATGTGTCTAGTAATTAAAAGGGGTGTATCTAGCAAGAAAAAGGTATGTGTCTAGTAACTTAAAGAAATGTATCTAGTCAACTACATGTATATATCTAGTAGCTTAAAGAAGTGTATCTAGTAACTTAAACAATTTAGGGTTGTCATTCGTCAAGTTGTCGTAGTTAAGGTCTCTAAGCGAAAATATGCGAAATGAATTTTCGTTATCAATTGATGATAAGGCGTATAATCCTTTTTATAGTAAAAAAAAATATAAATATACTATTTAAACTTGTGATTACAAGTTTCGAGTTCAAATTCACAAAAGTAAATTAGTCACGGTAAGAGTAAACATTATTATAAGCTAATTTGTTACGGATGAGCTTGACATGTAAACATCACATTATACGCGTTCAAGTGTACTCTTTTAACTTAAATGACCCTATGAAGTTCAACAACTTTCAAGGGATATCAAATTGTGCATAAACCTGCAACATGCCTATGTTTGGATCACTAATTCAATAATTCACATTCATATGCAATTGGATCACATAATGTTTATACCTCCAGATACACATGCCTATACATCCAGATACACATGCCTATACATCCAGATACACAAATCTGTAGATAAAGATACACAAGTGGATTTATGTAACTAAAATAACATAATGTGTATATGGGGTGCTGCAATATGTATCCACCTCTTATACCACCACTACATCTTCATTAGTCACCACTACCACTGCCTAACACCAGCACCATTACGACCACTACCATCGCCACCGCCACAACCTGTACCACCGCCACCCTGTCAAATAACACACCTCCGGCTTGCCCAGCCATTCCACTTTTCTGTACCGCTACAACCACTATCGCCATAGCCGCCTGACCTCCACCGTCTCTAACACCAACTACTTTATATTTGTCCGACGATAACTTTTTCCGGCTCGGAATTTTCCGATCTGAACTCCGGCGCTCTTATTTTTGAAATACATCTTCATATTTTTGTAGATCTACAACTTAAAATCATAAAGTTCAACAAAAAAACAAGTGACCAATAATTTCACACTTTCTCTCTGATTACCAAAAATAATAGCCTTACCATACGTAATCTAATAGATACTGATGACGGAGTGGTGTTCGATCTCCGGCGACATTAACGAAGTAGAAGGCTAGGACTTCATATGAGTGTTAAAATAGGACAACGGAGAGAGGCTCCAAATCCATCAAAAATCCGACGGAAGATTCGTCGATTGGGGATGGCACGACCCACGGCGGTGGTTATCGGAGCTCAGTGCTGGTATTTGTAAGTAAGGGAAGGAGAGCAAGGATGTTTTAAAGTAAATGAGGAAATAGTTATGGCTGAGAGAATGAATTGAGGGGGTTTAATAAGAACATTGGATTTGCTTTAATCTGATGGTCTTTATTTAGTTCGTAAGTTCGCACCGAACTTCTAGTTCGCACAGGAGCCCGATTCTATATATATATATATATACACACATATATAGAGAGAGAGAGTCAGGTTCAGGTAAGTCCAGTTTTTTTTATGAGTCCCTAAGTCCTAATTTGGACCATTAGATCTAATCAAATGAATAGTCAAGATTATAACAAAAAAATGAGGGCTAATATAAAAACTCCCAAACCCTAATCACTTTCTCAAAACCTATCCATTTTTTCCACTCACTTCTCTCTCTTCCTCTTATCTCTCTCCTCCTCTCATCTCTCTCTTCAACTCCCCCACCATTTCCCCACTACCACATCACCACCACGGCGGCCTCCCTCGGCAGTCCACTGCCACTACGTCCGCCTCCTCCTTCCACCTCCCTCCTCCCTCTCTCCTCCGTCCTCCACCACTCCACCCGTCCTCCTCGCCGCCCCTCCTCCTCGGCCGCCCCTCGCCGGCCTTCCTCCTCGGCCTCCTTGCCTCCCTTCCACCTCCACTCAACATCCCATCCACCACCTCCTCTTCTTTTTTTTTCAGATTGTTTTTTTTTTATATTTGTATTTTTTCGGTTGGGGAGTGGTTGTTGGTGGTGGTGTGGTGGTGGTGTGGTGGTGGTGTGGTGGTGGTGTGGTGGCGGTGGTTGTGGGTGGCTGTTGGTGGTATTGTTATTGTTGGTGGTGGCGCCACTTTGGACTAAAGTTACATATTATAAGTCTAAAGTTACACAAAATTAAGACTAAAGTTACATCTTAAGGACTAAAGTTAATAAAACTGGACAAATTAGACTAAAGTTGCTAAAAAATTGATTAAAGTTGTATAACATAGTACTAAAGTTACATAAAATTAAATTAAAATTACATTACTAACTTAAAAATTTGAATAAAGTTACATTACTAGCTTATAAATTGCTAAAGTTACACTCGCAAAAGAGTGAAGTTACAGTGGTAATGTATTAAAGTTACATAAAGTATTCCTTGAAAATACTTTACAAATGTAACTTTAAACTTAACTTAGTCAAATTTTATTCAACTTTTATCAAAATTTATGTGACTTGAGTCTAATTTTTTGTCACTTTTGTTAGATTTTATGTAACTTTAATATATTATTATGTAACTTTAATCTTAACTTAGTCAAATTTTATTAAAAATTATGGGACTTAATTTTATGTCACTTTATGTCAGATTTATGTAACTTTAGTCCTTTTACTTTGTAACTTTAGTCCAAGATGATGTAACTTTAGTCCTTTTATTGTGTAACTTTAGTCCAAGATGATGTAACTTTAGTCTAAATTGATGTAACTTTAGTCAACACCTACAATGACAACACCACCAACTTTAGTTTATGTAACTTTTGTTCCTTTT
Source organism: Heliosperma pusillum (assembly GCA_022085475.1). Taxonomy (NCBI): domain Eukaryota; kingdom Viridiplantae; phylum Streptophyta; class Magnoliopsida; order Caryophyllales; family Caryophyllaceae; genus Heliosperma; species Heliosperma pusillum. The sequence continues at coordinate 12,463 of JAIUZE010026276.1, read as the reverse complement.
TAGTGTAACTTTACTCAAATATAATGTAATTTTTAGAGTCCAAACACCACCAACACAACAACCACGCGGGAACACCACAACACGACAAGTCATGCACCACCACGAAACAAATCTGGAAAAAAAGGGACAAAAACTTCAATAACACCACGACACAAATTCAAAAAAAAAAAAAAGAAAAAAAAACACCAACCAATGTCAATCCATCGCGACACAAAACAAGGGAAATGAGAAAAAAAAAACACCACCCGACTACCACCACCACGACCTCCTTCCATCTCCCACTGCCAAATCTGGAAAAAAAAACGACAACCACAACCCTACACCAACTTCACCTTAAATCTGAAAAAAGAAAAAGAGAAATGAGAGGAGCATGAGTGGCGGTAGGTGGAGGAGAGGGCGGCTGGAAGGTGAGTCGGCGGCATTGAAAGGTAGGTGGGGTGGGGTAGGCGGCGGCGGGATAGGTGGGTGGGGTAGGCGGCGGGGGGATATGTGGGTGGGGTAGGCGGCGGCGGGATAGGTGGGTGGGGTAGGCGGCGGTGGCGGCGGCGTCGGGGGAGGGGTAGGTGGCTGGTGGAGGTGGTTTGAGAGAGAAGAGGAGAGATAAGTAGAGAGATAAGTGGGTAGAGAGAGAGAGTAGTGGTTATGTTTTTTTATTAGGGTGGACTCATCTAAGTAAGGTGGACTTACTTCAACCATTATTTATGTAACTTCAAACTAAAATGTGATTTCGACTACATAAATTTGAGTTTTTGAAACTTCAAGACAAGTTTATGTGATTTTAGCCTTTTTATGAGTGTAACTTCAGTCACTACGAGTGTAACTTCAACCAATATTTTTGTAACTTCAAACTAAAATGTGATTTCGACGACATAAATTTGAATTTATGAAACTTGAAGACAAGTTTATGTGATTTTAGCCTTTTTCTTAGTGTAACTTCAACCATTATTTGTGTAACTTCAAGCTAAAATGTGATTTCGACTATATGAATTTGAATTTATGTAACTTTAAGACAATTTTATGTGATTTTAGCCTTTTCTGATTGTAACTTCAACCATTATTTGTGTAACTTCAAGCTAAAATGTGATTTCGACGGTACAAATTTGAATTTTTGTAACTTAAGACAATTTATATGATTTGAACATTTTTATGAGTGTAACTTCAAACCGTATTTGTGTAACTTTAATTTTAAGACATATGTATGTAACTTTAAGACATGTTTAGGTAACTTTAGTCATTTGAAAATTTTAATTTAAATTGATTTAACTTTAAGGCATATTTTGGTAACTTTAGTCTTTACTAATATAACTTCACTTTTTAATTGTACAACTTCTAGCATAATTTAAGTCTCTTAATAGTATAACTTCAGTATCTTAATAGTGTAACTTCAGTCCCTAAAAGTGAAACTTCAGTCCTTAAAAGTGTAACTTCAACTTTTAATAATGTAATTTTAAGACATGTTATCTTTAGTCATTACTAGTGTAACTTCAGTCCAAAATAGTGTAACTTCAGTCCAAAAACACCATCAATCATACTAAAATCAAAACATAATAGTGTAACTTAAGCAAAATCATACTGTGTAACTTAAAACATATAAAAAATAAATTTGAAATCAAATCATACTAAAATCATACCATCAATCATACTAAAATCATACGAAATCTAAAATAAATAAATAAAAAGATAACAAATTTGAAAAAAAAAACATAAAACATATAAAAAAAATGTGTAACTTCAGTTACTAAAAGTGTAACTTCTGTCATTATATGTGTGATAAGGGTAAAGTCGCGCCACCTTAATCAAAGTAAAACCTAATTCACTACTAACTAATAGTCAGCGGTAAGCAAGGTATCGAATCCACAGGGAGGCGGTAGTATTCTAATCTGTTAAACTAGGCTTGTCTCTAAAGTAACAATTTCTGGGTTTTGATTGTGGTTTCTAAACTAATAGCAATTAATAACGATAAATAAAGTAAACAATAACAACTAATGACAATAATAATAACTAATAATAAGCAATAACTAACTATAAGCAATAACAAACTAATAAGGTTGAAAACAATGAGATTAAAAGTCTAGGGTCTCAGGTTCACTAGGATTATTGTTCAGGGATAGAGATAAAATCAACTATCATGCAATAAAGTTATCTAAGGTCACAAGATCGGTCGATTCAATTATACCCTTTAGATCTACAATTTAACATGCGATCGCTATCATTAAACGAGTTCTATTCAGTTATCATAACCTATCTTAGTCTTAATCCGGTCAGTGTCAATCCTAATTCGCGAGACTAGTTAATTAATCCTGGCCAGTAATCAAACAACTAGAATTAAAACGATAATCAAACGATAACCATGCAATTGCAATTCAATTAATTAATCTACCCCTTCTAACAATCCTAGATCCCCTTTCAACCCTAGAAAGGAATTTAGCTACTCATAACGATATAAACAACAACAATAATATTTAAAGTAAACATGATTAACAATTATGAAAGGATGAACGAAAAATAGTTAAAGAACAAGAAGACAATTAAATTAATAACTAAGAAAGATTGAAGAATACCGATTACAAGATGAACTAAAGACAATCGTCTTTGATGAAATAAATCCGGAGGCAAGCGAACTAAATTAGGGTTTCTAAATTAAAGCATCCAAGCATGAAAAAGCATAAGAAAGTATGAAAGACGAGCTTTCCTTTTATAATACAAAAATCTAATTAATTAGGTTAAAGTTTAGGAAAATATGAAAAAAGCGTCGAAATATTGGGTTGCTCGATCGAGCAAGGGTATGTTGCTAGATCGAGCAACCTTCAGCCCGACTCGATCGAGCAAGGCACTATGCTCGATCGAGCAGCCTTCAAAATGGCTTGTTTCTTCGTTTTTCTTCATTTCTTTTCCACCGTTCTCGATTCCCGTGCCTAACCTTCTACGATCCGACTCCGCCATGCTCCATATCAACTCTAAAAGCTCCAAATGCATCCAATCTGCATTAAAACATAACAAAAGCGGCAGAATCGATATTCTAGCTAAAATAGCATAGAATAAGCAAGGAAAGACGGTAAATCGAGTTATTTGCAACTAAGGGGAGCATAAAATATGTGTATAAATAATGATTATCAAACTCCCCCAAACCAATCCTTTGCTTGTCCCTAAGCAAAGCACTCAACACTATACAAGGACAAACATACAAATGGTGAATGAAAAACTGAAAGCTAATGTTAATGCACATACAAATCCCAAGCTATCCATATCTATAACAAAGTAATGACCAAGTTGTACCAATAAAACAAATTCAAAGGTACGGGAAAGTAGAAAACGCAGCTCATAATCCAAGAGTTTACATGATACCGTAGTATAGACGAAAACCAAATACCTTTCAATCTTGCAAGGCTCAATTTATCGGATTCTCACGGATTCACTCAAGCACTCATAAGTTTATGTAAAGGTGAGTTTTGTGAAGATAGAAAGAAATAGAAACACTCACTCAACTTATGAAACATGCATGCATTCTAATGTGATAGTAATTTCCCCAACTAATACGCATTCGCTATAAAGTACATGAATCAGGACAAAAAGAAAGGCTAATGGGTGAAGGTATAGAAGTGGATTGTGCCAAGGCACGTATGGGAATGTGGGGCTAAGACTGGTAGTCGCAGCGACACTTGCCAAAACAAACCTCCAAGACTAGCACAAACGAACACTGACTAGAGAAATCATCTTAAACTTTGACAACGCAAGAGAGAGATCGAAATTGCTCTCTACATATGCATTAGACTCTAGTATAATCCCTTTCATTTTCCCTTGAATAATTCAATGAAGTAACATATTTTTCTTTCTTTTCTTTTTTTTTTTTTCTCTTTTTCTTCTTTTTCATTTTTTTCAAATCAAATCTTTCTCCTTTTTTTTTTTTCTTCTTTTGCTTCATAACTTTTTTTCAACAAAGGGAATAAATGACACAATTGCCAACATACTTGCTACACCCATTTGATATTCTTTTTCAGAAATCCCGACCCAACCATAGTAGACAAGTAGATAAGAAAAACATGCAACTGCGACTGTCCCGATAAGGTAGGCAAATTCTAGGAATGTAGCTATTATATGGCTTATGAAACAGGCTACAAAGGCTCAAATTGGCTAAACATAAAGAACTCAATAATAAGGGTATAAAATCAAGTCTTTTTGGCTATGTGAGGCTTATTTGAACAAAAGAACCACCTTTCCTTATGCACTTATCAAACGAACGCGTATAGTATCAAGAAACGAAGGTCACACTTATGCAATTTGATGTTACACAATCCACAAGGAGTACCACACTCAAGCCTAAAGAAAATGAGACCAGTTTATTTATGTTCATGGCCTAGGAAGCTCTAAAGACCTCAGAATTGTAAGTGGTTTACCAACAAAAATTGCCAAATCTAATTAGCATAAGGTATGTCAAAAACGGTCAAGACTTGTACTATGAGCTTTGTTTTCAAAAATAGTAAGTCAAAACAATGTACATGGATAACTTATTTGGGATTCAAATGCAGAAACAATGCAAATTATCATCATTGTAATTCAACTCACCAAGACTCGACCTAATAAAATGAAAACATGTTTTTGGATTTTGTAAATTTTTCAATTTTTATGGATTTTTTTTTCCTTTCACACAACAGAAATAAACACACAACATAAATAAAGACTCTCCCCCAAACCTAAATGTCACAGTGTCCTCATTGTGACGCTAACAGCATAGCAATCACACAACAACCAACAACAGCAACCTAAAGGACACTACTAACAAAAGGGAATGGGGAAAATAACTAAAAGAAAATACAATAAAAGAAAGTACAAGGATAGATAATACCAGTAATTGAGAGAATAAGGGTGAGGTAGTGAAGAAGAATGACGAAATAAGAAGATAAATTTGTGAAAAAATTGGTGAAAACTTGCTTTTTTAAGGCTTCGGACCGCTCCAGACCGACCGACTCGATCGAGCAGGAGGAGCTTGCTCGATCGAGCAACCAAATTTTTCACGATTTTGAAGTATCGAGCAGGTTAGTATGCTCGGTCGAGCAACTCAGTAAGAGCACATCTTTCACTTGTTTTCTCTTCTTTTCTTTTCTCTTTCTTTTCTTTTCTTTTCGTTCTTCATTATTAAAGCGACTTCCAATTGTATTAGCTGCAAACACTTAATAGAATTGTTAGATCGCTCCCTCACCGCACTCAATCAAGCACAACTATATTAACTATCCAAACTAAATCTAATCTAACTATAACATTAATAACTACGCTAATCGAAATAAGATTTACAAATGAATTACAAGTAAATGCCGGGTTGCCTCCCGGTTAGCGCTGGTTTATATCGGTCCCGCACGACCGTGTTACCTCAAAGTTATGGTGGTTTATCAAGAGTGGAAAGATCGACGACCTCTTTCACTCCTATAAATGCTTTATCGTAATAGGTCTTTAAGCGATGACCATTGACTTTGAAAATTCCGCCCTTGTCGGTTTTTAGCGTAACCGACCCAAACTTGCTCACCTTGGTTTTTGTGAATGGTCTCGACCATCTGGACTTGAGTTTACTCCGTGAGCTTCCAGCTTCAGCATTCTTGGAAATTAAGGCGATCTCCAGAGGATCCCTATCCAAACGCAAAGGGGGACAGTCATCAATAGTTAAATCAACAATATCAACCCTATGACATGTCTCTTCTAGTAGGGAGTGTTTTATTGCCTTATCTAGGTTGAAAGTGGTAGTGTCATCCCCCACTGTTAGTGTAAGTCTCCCATTCTTAACATCTATAACCGCCCCCGCAGTATGGAGGAATGGTCGTCCCAAGATGATAGGAATTTGGGTGTCCTCAGCCATATCTAAGACAACAAAGTCAACTGGTATGAAAAACTTCCCTACTCTAACCGGTACGTCTTCTAAAATCCCCAAAGGGTGTTTAATAGAACGGTCGGCCATTTGTAAGGTCATGTTTGTAACAGTAAGTTGACCCATATTTAACTTTTTGCATATAGAATATGGCATAACACTAACACTAGCTCCTAAGTCACAAAGGGCTTTATCTATAGCTAAGCAACCTATATTACAAGGAATAGAAAAACTCCCTGGATCCTTTAGCTTAGGTGGTGATCTTGATTGCAACACAGCACTGCATTCCTCAGTAAATGCAACCGTCCCCACTTCATTAAAGGACCGCTTCCTTGTCAATATATCCTTTAGAAACTTTGCATAGGCCGGCACTTGAGTGATCAACTCGGTAAATGGTACACTCACTTGTAAGTTCTTCACTACCTCCATAAACCTCCCAAACTGTTTATCGAGCTTTGATTTATGTAGGCGTTGAGGAAAAGGAAATTTTATTACAATGGGCTCGGCTTCTTTGGCTTTGGAAGATGAATTAGAAGGCTTTTCATCCTGATCAGGGGTTGCTCGATCGAGCAGAGGGGTGGCTCGATCAAGTTTTGCTGTACTGTAACTTTCAGAAACTTCCCGAGAAGAATTTGGGCAAATTTTCTGGGTTGCTCGATCGAGCAAGGGGGTGCTGCTCGATCGAGCAACCATGTTTTCAGCCTCTTTTTCGCCTTTTTTCGAACTTTGATCGGCAACTTCCAAGCTTTCATTGGTTTCATCCCTTATCATTTCAGGGCCTTTGTAATGTATTCCACTCCTCAAGGTGATAGCATTGACTTGTTCATGTGGAGGGTGTCCTTGAGGAGGAAGATTACCCGGTTGTTTATGTGGATTTTGAATTGCCAATTGGGCAATTTGAGTGTCAACCATCTTGTTATGAGCTATCAGTTGTGAGATCTGAGCATCTTGCTTTTGTTGGATCATAAGACTCTGCTGCAACATGGCTTTCAGTTCCGCCATATCATTACTTGGAGGTGGTGGAGGTGGAGGTTGTTGGAAGTTTTGGCCACCTTGATTGGAACGGTTAAAGTTACCTTGAAATTGCGATTCTGAGGAATCACATAAGATGAACCTTGTTGCTGAGGTGGTGGTGGGGTAGGATTAAGAACATTCTGACTTCGGTAGGAGAAATTGGGATGCTCTCTTATCCTTTCATTGTAAAAGTTAGAGTATGGTGAACCTTGCTTAAAGGATTGAAAGGCAAGCACTTGATCAACCGTACTCATACATTCCACTGCATTATGCCCCATAGTACCACATCTTTCACAGGTTGGCTCTTGTTGAACCATGGCATGAACCGTTTGCTTATTTTCCAAGGACTTTGAAGTTTGTAACTCGGCAATTTTGGCAGTTAATGCCTCCAACTGAGCTACAATGGCATTATCCGTACCTCCTCTCCTCACATTACCCCTAGGATTCCCATACTCAGCAGTGTGAGTAGCCATCTCATCAATTAACTTCCAAGCATTGGCATCAGTAGTGTTATTTTGGAATCTCCCATTAGCAGCAGAATCTAACAATGTCCTCTGATCATCATATAACCCATTATAAAATTGGTTGCATAAGAACCAAGTATCAAAACCATGATGTGGAACAGACTTGACAAGCTTTTTGAAGCGAACCCAGGCCTCATTAAAGTTCTCATTGGGACCTTGTTTGAAACTTGTGATTTGACTTCGAATGGCATTGGTTTTCTGTGGCGGAAAATATCTTTTGTAGAATGCAAGAGCCAAAGAATTCCAATCGGTGATGCCAAGTGCAGCCATATCCAACTCACTCAACCAATCTTCTGCCCCGTCTCGTAGTGAAAAGGGAAATAACACCAATTTGATCTGATCTTGTGTCACCCCACCCGTTAAAGGAATAGAGCAGCAATAGTTAGTGAATTTCTCCATATGCTTAGCAGGATCCTCAGTAGGGCTTCCTCCAAACATGTTTCGCTCCACCAAAGAGATATAAGATGGACGAATCTCAAAAGTACTATTACCCGTAGTAGGGAGTTGAAATCCCTTGGGAATAGATGCAACGGTAGGCTCCGAATGGCTGGCTAGAGTAGGCATGGTTGTAGTAGGTGCAGAAATAGGTGTATCCTCTTCTAAGGACGGTTTTTCTGCGACGAATTCGGCGTAAACTGTTTCAAGCGTACTCAAGTCTTCCGCTTCTTGAATTTCCTTCCAAAAGTTTCGTCTAGACCGGAGAGTCTTCTCTGGTTCGGAATCGTAGGGCACGAGAACGGACCTAGAACACCTGGGCATAAACAAAAACTAAAGAAAAGGATGAGAACTGTCTCAAGGAACTTAGGTTCCCTGAGACGAAAAAGACAAACTAAGTAGAAACAAACAGAAAACTGTTGCCTCCCCGGCAACGGCGCCAAATTTGATAAGGGTAAAGTCGCGTCACCTTAATCAAAGTAAAACCTAATTCACTACTAACTAATAGTCAGCGGTAAGCAAGGTATCGAATCCACAGGGAGGCGGTAGTATTCTAATCTGTTAAACTAGGTTTGTCTCTAAAGTAACAATTTCTGGGTTTTGATTGTGGTTTCTAAACTAATAGCAATTAATAACAAAATAAAGTAAACAATAACAACTAATGACAATAATAATAACTAATAATAAGCAATAACTAACTATAAGCAATAACAAACTAATAAGGTTGAAAACAATGAGATTAAAAGTCTAGGGTCTCAGGTTCACTAGGATTATTGTTCAGGGATAGGGATAAAATCAACTATCATGCAATAAAGTTATCTAAGGTCACAAGATCGGTCGATTCAATTATACCCTTTAGATCTACAATTTAACATGCGATCCTATCATTAAACGAGGTTATTCAATTATCATAGGCTATCTTAGTCTTAACCCTCGGCGGTCGGGGTCAATCCTAATTCGCGAGACTAGTTAATTAATCCTGGCCAGTAATCAAACAACTAGAATTAAAACGATAAAAGATAACCATGCAATTGCAATTCAATTAATTAATCTACCCCTTCTAACAATCCTAGATCCCCTTTCAACCCTAGAAAGGAATTTAGCTACTCATAACGATATAAACAACAACAATAATATTTAAAGTAAACATGATTAACAATTATGAAAGGATGAACGAAAAATAGTTAAAGAACAAGAAGACAATTAAATTAATAACTAAGAAAGATTGAAGAATACCGATTACAAGATGAACTAAAGACAATCGTCTTTGATGAAATAAATCCGGAGGCAAGCGAACTAAATTAGGGTTTCTGAATTAAAGCATCCAAGCATGAAAAAGCATAAGAAAGTATGAAAGACGAGCTTTCCTTTTATAATACAAAAATCTAATTAATTAGGTTAAAGTTTAGGAAAATATGAAAAAGTCGCCGAAATATTGGGTTGCTCGATCGAGCAAGGGTATGTTGCTAGATCGAGCAACCTTCAGCCCGACTCGATCGAGCAAGGCACAATGCTCGATCGAGCAGCCTTCAAAATGGCTTGTTTCTCCGTTTTTCTTCATTTCTTTTCCACCGTTCTCGATTCCCGTGCCTAACCTTCTACGATCCGACTCCGCCATGCTCCATATCAACTCTAAAAGCTCCAAATGCATCCAATCTGCATTAAAACATAACAAAAGCGACAGAATCGATATTCTAGCTAAAATAGCATAGAATAAGCAAGGAAAGACGGTAAATCGAGTTATTTGCAACTAAGGGAAGCACAAAATATGTGTATAAATAATGATTATCAATGTGAAACTTGAGTGAAACAAAAAACTGGTGGTCTTTTAGATCTGAAAAAGTTATAAACATAAAAAACTTGAAAAATAATAATGAAATCTAAAAAATAAAAACATAAAAAACTTCAGTTTTTAATAATGTAACTTTATTATTTAAAAGTGTAACTTCAAGCCTTAATAGTGTCACTTCAAGCCTTAATAGTGTCACTTTAAGCCTTAAAAGTGTAACTTCAAGCCTTAAAAGTGTAACTTCAAGCCTTAAAAGTGTAACTTCAGTCTTTAATTGTGTAACTTCAGTCTTTTTTGGTGTAACTTCAGTCAATAAATAACCAATAATAACAACAATAACTATTTATTGCATTAAAAATACGAGATGATACAATTTTTTTTTTCAAAAATCTATTTCTTTTTTTAGTAGATGTAGGATTAAAATCTACTAAATAAGGTAAAAAAAAAAGTAGATATACATAACTTGTTTGTTATTTTTTCGAAATTAATAGTATTTTTAAGTAAATTTATGAGAAGAGAAAAAAAAAGAAAAAGAAAAAAAAAATTAACACTAAATCTGGAAAATAAAAAGTAGATCTAAAAAGGAGAGGAGAGGGAAGTTGGTGGAGAGGAGAGTGGCGGTAGAAAGAGGAGTGGAGGCGGCGGGAGGCTGGCGAGACGGCGGAGGACGGACGAAAGCTGGTGCAGAACGCGGATGGAGACGGCGGCGGCAGATGAGAGTAGGGAGTATGGTCGTGGCCGTGGTGGACAGAGGAGGGCCAGAGGTCCGTGGTGAGGAGAAGAGGGCCGCCGCAGGTGGAGAGGAGAAAAGGGAGGAGGTCGCCGCGGGTGGTGGTCTGGTGGTGGAGGAGGGCCGCGGGTGTTGGTACGGTGCAGGCAGCGTTGGTGGTGGCAGGCAGGTGGTCTGGCGGCTGGGGGGAAGGTGGTGGGTGGTGGGATTTCTTTTTTATTTTCAGATCTAGTTTTGTTTTTGTGGTGGTGATTGGGTTGAATGAAGGATGAGTATTATTTTGGGATTTTGAATTTATTAGGGTTTTAGAGAGAGATGAGAGGATAGATATTGTGTGAGATGAGAGAGAAGTAGTTGGGAGAAAAAACTTATATATTGAATTAGGGTAGATTAGTGATTAATTAGTGAAAAGTAGAGAGATAGTGGTATTAATGACCATTTAGGAGTATCAATCTCAACCAGTCATCTCGCTCATCCAATGGTCACAAAGAGGACTCCTAGACTCACTCTTTTGGGATGACTCTCTTTGATCTTCTCTCGTCCTCTCTCTTATCTCTCTCTCTTCTCTCTCTACTCTCTCTTACTCCTCTGCATCCCTATATATGTATATACATATAGAATTGGGATCCGGTGAGAACCACTAAGATAATGAGAACCGTGAGAACTCCGCCTTACGAAATTTATTTTTAAAAAATAAGGACATTTTTGGGTTCGGCGTAGAATTTAATGGCTAGGTAACACACATCTTGCTCGAAAAAATATAAGTTACTGACGGAAATTGAGGTGAAATACGATTTATTAATTTTCATGCACCTAGTAGTCAGTTTCATGCATCTAACAATTTTCATGCACCTGATGCTTATTTTAATGCATCTAGAGCCCGTTATTTTCATGCATATAGTAATTGTTTTCATGCATGTAACAATTTTCGTGCACCTAGTGCTCGTTTTCACGCATTTAGAGTAATATTAGTGTACAAATTAAATTTATGTACATTAAGTACATATTTTTTAATATAATCAATACATTTTGTTTAGTTACTGCAAGTATTTTGCTTGAATAAACTAAACTAATGGTAAATGATCTAACAAAACTTTCGAAACAAGATTTGGTGGAGATTTAGTGAGAGTTCTCACGGTTCTCATTATGTTAGTGGTTCTCACCGGATCCTGACCCTATATAGATATATATATATATATATATATATATATATATATATATATATATATATATATAGAGAGAGAGAGAGAGAGAGAGAAAGAGAGAGAGAAAGGATCAAGTAAGTCCTCTTAGGAAAGGTAAGTCCATAAGTCCTCTTATAGGCCCTTTGATCTTGGAAATGAAGGGTTGAGATGAAAACAAGAAAATGGTCATTAGTGGGTGTTTAATCCACTTCTCTCACATCCACCCTAATTAAACCCACTAATACACTCATCCCTTTAACCCACCCTTTCCGCCCAATTAAATTCATTAATAACAATCTCTTCATCTCTCTAAAAAAATACCACCTTCTCTCTAAAACATCATCTTCTTTTCTCTCTAAATTCAAACAACCAAACAAAACCCCAAAAAAAACCTAGATCTACCACACCCCCGGCCGCCACCCCCACAACGCCGCCCCCCGGCCATCCTCACCGTCCCCTGTCACCGCCACACCCACGGCCATCCTCACCGTCCCCTGTCACCCACCGCCTTCCACCGCCTTACCTCTCCTTTTTCTTTCTTTTATCTTTTTTTTTTTCACCCTCCCTCCTCTCCTCCGTTCGCCACGCGCCTCCCTCCACTCTCTGCCGGCGTCTCCTCCCTTCCCCGACCCCAGATCTGAAACAAACAACCACCACCCCCACCCTGTTGTGGTGGTTGTCGGGTTGATTAATTGGTTGTTGTTGTTGTTTGTTTCAGATCCGAGGTCAGGGCAGGCGTGGGGATGGGCTAGGGGCGGTCGTGGGTAGGTGGTGGTGACAGCCGGTGTGGGGCTGGGGTAGGGGCGGTCGTGGGTAGGGCCGGTCGTGGGTAGTTGTTGTTTGTTTTGTTTTGTTTTGTTTTTTTTTTTAAATTTCTTATTTTGTTTGGTTGTTTTTTTTAATTTCTTGTTTTGGTTGTTTTTTAATTTTGTT